>SNQN01009890.1:0-23749 GCA_008642245.1 Bassia scoparia
TGTTAACATGCAACAAAAGATATATGACTGTTTTTCAAAATAACAGTCAAGGAAACAACTCGTACTGGTTCTGCACCAGTGAATGAGCTCTTATGTAATCAGCTGTTCCCTGCAATAGACAAGTTAGTTTCAAAGCATTCTCATTAAACTATTAACTTGTCTAGGGAAACAAGTCTCTAAACTAGCTGGTTCCCAGAACCAACAATATTCGTACTTTAATCGTCCTGTTTCCTGTAATGGTTTGTCATCATTCAAAACTTAGGAACTCAACACAAGGGCACACGCTTAATAGTGTAGGAATCTTTCTTAGACAACAATGCTTCTCGCATGTCCAATTGTATGTGGCTTTGTCACGGGCTCATCATTCGTCAAATGTTAAAGTGATGGTGCAGTGCTCTAGCTCGGATATATTTGACAATTTGGTGCGAAATGTAGTCTCCTTTGAGGTTCTCCGTCGTGCAGGGGTCATTACGTAGTCAATACTGCCTTTTTTCCAAACTTTTGTTTATAGGTTCTAGATTGTTAGGATTGTACATAGTGTAATCAGCTGCTAACAATTACATGATGTAGCTCCTTTTGTTCTGGACTAAGTGCGAATCTATGCACATATGTTGCTATTTTTTTAGCGGTGTCTATTATCAGCTAATCTGTGTGGAGTTATGCATGAAGAACTTGAGATGTTAGCGTAACTCTGAAAGAATTAACAAGTCCAACTTGGGAGTAATCTGTATGTGCTGTGTGCCTGTGAGTATTATATGTGTCACAGTACAACTGCGTGGATTTGCTTCGTGCCTTAATAAGATTAGTCAAATTGGAGTACTTGATGTGGCAACTTTGCATGTGCTGTGGTCGATGTTTGTTTAGAAGATGACGTGTCTACGTGAATAAATTGCTGCTTGTAGATGCTAGATAGTATGAATTAATACTTAATAATACTTCCCTGTGTTATTTAGGCTTGAGGTAATGTTAGTTTCCTTCTTTGCTATGGCATTTGAAACAAGACAAAGTTGGTTGATAAGGGGTGAGTTCTAAGGAGAGTAATAAATTAATTTATTGTTTCATTATAGCATGAAATTTTGTGTTGCTTAAAATTTTGTCCAGATATTAACTGCTTGATCTATTAGTAATGCCTAATTAACATGTTGTTACGATCATAGTTGCACCTATTCCCTAAGAGTGCATTAGTGGTTAGTTTGTGGTTCTAAATTAGTGTATAATCATATTGGACATTCTTAGTAGTTTAGATTCTTATCTGTAATTAAGTCTATCTTTTGGATTAGATTGTGCATTCTGATTTTTTACAGTGGTGTTGTAGGAATTGGGTTTGGATTGGACTCATATATTGATTGCTTTTTACATCTATATGTTAAAGAACATATTAAAAAAAATATACATGTAACACTTATTTAACCGGATCCTCTAATGTGATTCCTTATATCATTATAAAATCCTTTATTCAGATGTATAGTCATGTCTGCTTTGACCCTTGGGCTTTACATAAATATAGGTTGAAACACTTTATTGCATCATATTACCTAATGTGTGAAAGAGAGTTTTTTTGCTGTATTATATATATATGTACATTGCTTTACTTCATCTGTTGGATAATAACTTGCTTTATTTCAGTAAATCTTTCTGAGCAAATCTTCTTTTTCCTGACCTCTTATATTTGCAATGAATACATATGATCAGTAACTTTATTATTTCTTCTTATCATGTGGATAAGAGTGATATATTTACCACATATGTACATTTCTTACTTTTAGTTGTTGGATAATAGGTGGTTTCATGTGTAAAACTACTTTTTAATTATGACAAATACCATCATATGTAATTTATACCTATCCGTTGCTTTCTCCTCCTGTTTTACATATTTTCAAGCTACTCATGTTATATATACAAGTGCTGGTAGTGTCATTACTTGTGCTTAATTTAGAACCTTAAGCAATAGTTGATATAATTGAGCTTCTCTTTCAGCACTTGGTGGATTAAGCCATGAAGCCTGAATACACTCCTCTTAGCAAGCTTAATGAGGGATCAAAAGGGTTCAAACTGAAAGTCAAAGTCATACAAAAAAGTGACACAAGGCAAACTCCACCTAAGATGTCGTATTAGAATCTTCTCTTGAGGGATGATGAGGTATGACTGTTTTGAATATCTTCTAAACCTGTTATGTTCTAATAGTGTAATGTTTGATGCTCTTATTGTTCACCTATTCAGAGTTTTGAGTATGTTTTAGTCATTTTGAATGTGTAAATAGGGATGATTTCATCCTCCAAGTGATCTAATAAAATATGTTGTGCTATGTGTGTGTTAATTGACTATAAAATTCTGTGTATGTATGGATCTCGGTAGCCATCAATTTGAGATGAGTTAGTTCTGTTTGAATGTCAGAGTATGTTCTGTTTGAAACCTATAATGGGTGCTTAWTTGAGCTTGCATTTTGCATTACTTGTCACAAATATTATGCTACTCCATAGTCTCATGTACGTATTCTTTAGGTCCTATCCAAGAGCTGTTTGGTTGTTTGGTTGTTTAGTTGAAAAATGGTCGTGTCAATGCTGAGGTTGCTATATTGAGCATTTGAGCCCGAGTTTAATCTAAGTCTGCAGTTGTTATAATCAGTCATTTGTTCTTTTGGTAGTTAGATGTGAATGTATGATGGACTTCTATAGCACTAAATAGATAAGGAAATTAACTTTTTTGAAAAAACAACCTAAACATTTTTAAAAAGTAATGTTCAGGATGTATCAATTTTTATGTCAGTAATTACTTTGTATTGTTTACTGATGTTCTTTGCTGAACAGTTCCCGCAAGGATTTTGGTAAAATATGAGACTATGGAGAATATATAAAACAACTAAAAATGAGTAAAATTGTTTTTCTTAAGAGACACTTGGTGTTTAGTTTTAAAATTCTATGTAGTCTGTCATGTATATATCTGTGTGCTTGAAAGTGTAAACAGATCACAGTTGTTGTGGGCTTTGTAACACAACAAGGACAAATTGTGATTTGCTATATCAATGCCTTTCTTCCAATATGACTTTGGTTTGGCTATAAAAAAAGTTAGAATTCCTTTAATACCAAATAATTCATTATCTTTTAATCTAACAAATAAAGCGCGTAGGAACTAAATTGCAAGGCACATCATAAACTTGAGAATTGAAAGGGATAACCATCCATGTGTTAGAAATAGGGTGAAAAACATACCCTTTGCAAAAGGAAGAGAAACCGATTATCGGACCATATAAGACTAAAATAGACAGACACTACAATTACACTCATGCACAAGATAGAACAAAAACTAAGAACAAATAAATTGAGTTATCATGAAATTCTACAAACAATCTAAAGTCAACAATTAATCAACCCAGTTTCAGGTGACTGAAAAGAGAAACTGAAACTGTTATAAGCATGCATTTACCTAACAACTAAACCGCACAACAAATTTTAACTAATTGCAGCTTAGCTACTTCGGATATTGCACTATCCTACACAGCTGTTAAGCTTATTCACCGATTAAAAGTACAATATCCAAATGGATTTGGACATGACACATGAGTGGTGATTCGGGTTTCAATTTCATTAAGAAAAAAGTACCCTTTGGCGCCATTATTATATACAAGACCAAGCTCATCACAAAGCAAAAATGACTACATAAACTTTTAATCATAGTCTAAGAAGATGCACGATTATTAAAACCTTATGATAGAAATATAGACAAGGGCAACTACAAAGAAAGCATTAAATGTGATTTTGTGTCGATGGTTAGGATTATAATACAAGCAGTGGATCAAGATTCTTAATTGTTTGTTAGAAAGCATAATTCTCTCGTAAGCTTGATGAACTGCATGGGAGACTAAGAATACTTTGTCATTTTGTCACAATTGTTATTGAATATCTTACTGCATAGATCGTTGTTATGAATAATAGCTCCTTGCATGTACTACTTATTGTGCAAGCTTAATATGACTAGTTGGCTCAAAAAAATATGAATTATCAGTGACTTGTGAGGTTATGAACCTACATCATCAATAGAAAGTGTAAAAAAAATACATGGCAAAAGTTTGAGCCGAGTATTTTTATGGGTAATAATAAAAGTGCAATTTCCCTCATATCATTCAAAAGAGCGAGGCAGGGAGTTAAATGCTATTTACGAAATAGAAATGAATTTCAATATCCAATCTTGAGTCAAGATTTGAGGCTATAATAATCAGGAAACCTGCATATGGTCCAGAATTAGTTTTGAAGACTAATATACCAAGTATATGACATAGCAGTATGCTATATGGCTCTCATGGTCGTTCCAAACTAACCTGCATATGCTACGTTCAGAGATGTGCCTTGTTTCTTATAAAATATTTGATTATCCATGGAGTATGCTTGCTTGTTTACGCCTTGTTTAGTATTATAAATTGTGATGTAGCATGCGTGCGTTGTCTTTCTTCTGAAGCTATATGCAGTTGGCTAGGGGTTTAGTAGGTAAATTATGTTTTTGCAGTATATAGTGTTTGAGCCTTTGAGAGGTTGGGCACACGAAGTGATTAAATTATCCTTAAACTCCTCCTAATTTTTCCTTTTTCTTTTGTAACATGAATCTTGCGTGAGAAAAGGAACCACAATGAAAGGAACGATATTTGGGGATGACATTAAGGCATTTGAATATGGCATAGAGCGCGGTAAAAGTTATGAGAGTTCTAATATTAACGTCAAGCATGTGCCTGAGCAGTACCGAGGTAGGGGTGCAGCATATCAACTGAACTTTAACGATCTAGTTAAGGTTACGCCCCTTACCTTCACCCCGTCAAGTGATGAACCCCGCTACCGGAAGCTAATTCAGCTTCCACGTAGTCAAGATGATGATGATGATCTAATAGGTTCGTTGTTTCATGTAAATGTTGTGGAATATTTCTTGTGTGTTTTTTTTAATACTTTCTGTGTAAACGGGTACCTTATGTGTGTGAATGTTGCTGTTGTGGTGCTATATGTTAGCGATATTCGCACAGTGAAGCGAGGCAATTCTAAAGAAAATGTTCAGGACATCTATCTTGTTGATGGAAGGTACGTTCTTTGTTGTTTAAATAAATTGCTGCTCAAGTTAAATGTCAGGGGTAGTTCCACAGATGAATGTCTTATAGGATAATGCCTTTAAAGTGGCCACTAAGATCCTAAAATTTTGATTGTTAAAAAAAAGAACTACTCAAATCGTTGCTTTCTTTATGTGAGATGTCTCATCCAGCGAAAAACTTATTTGAGGTGTCCCTGCAAAATTCTTTGGTCTTTGTAGTTAATAATTCTAAAGTTCATTCTTGCTTGCTTGCAATCTATTCACCATGATTATGGAGCAGTGCTTAACTTATCTTAACTAATCAAGTTACACTCTTACAGTTTTTAATCTAATCTTGCAAGCGCGTAATCCCCATGTCTCTGCTTATATACCTGATTTTTATAAGGCTTACTCTGAACATGTTTTTTTACTCGCAGAAAAGAGTTGGAAAATAATCGGAAATACTGAATTGAATGTTTTAGCCTGTTTATTACAGCTATCAATAATATGAAGTAATTCATGATGATGATAATGGGCAAAGCTTGATGTGGAGTAGTTCCTTTGCGATATACCATGGTTTAGGTCTATTATTTAGTGTTGCTTTGTAATAGTTTGAACGCGTTGCTTGCTCTCGAGGAATCATAGTTGTTTCATTGTTCACACGTTTTGTCGTAAACATATTTGAACCAACCTTTTTTGTTTGACAATCAGCACCACTCGGCCCGTGAAGTTAACTGTCTGGAGTGAATTTGCTGCTAAGGACCTCCTGMTTTACAAGGCCTGGCCTGAGGGATTTATGATAGTTGGGTTTATTGGTTTGCGCCCACTAACTTACCAAGTTTTGGCTTTGCTTACGGATCCATTGTGAACTATGCATCTGATATTTATTAATTGTGAATATTCGGCAATAATTATGCTTGATCATGTGTTGTGTATTACAAAGATTCAGAATTAAACAAAAGTTYATAATGCTAATCTTCAATTTCTTGTAGTATATTTATGATATTAACAAGGGTGTGTGCGTTTTTTATTAGTTGCTTTGGGAAGAATTTTTTCTTGCTTATTTCTTATTATTGATAGTTTAATGCGTCCTGCATCATATGTTAATCATTAAATTCATGATTGAATTGTGGTAAAATAATTGATTCGTCATGTCTTGTTCTTTGCATTGATTTTGAAGGGGGGCGAATATATTGCTTTAATGTTAAGTGGTGCACCCCGTGTTTAAATTAGACGATGACGTTTAATCCTGAAATGATTGGTGTTTGTGTGCAAGATTATTCTCTCTTGACCACATTATCGATGTCGTTTGTACATGATCCTGTCGGAGAGAAGGTTGATGAAGTTCGCTCATGGTACATCTTGTGCTCAGTTCAATATTGTTTTTTCCAGGGCAAATGATAACAAGTTGTTGCTTGAGGATTGGCGTGGCAAATCGATACTATTGGCCAACCCAAATAATAAGCACATTTCAACTTCAAGAGATAGTTGCGAAGAAGGTTGGCTGATTTTATTGTGTTCCATTACATATGTGTATATATGTGGTCTGCCCCGTTGAGTATCCCATTAAGCACTATTTTTTCATACAAAAAATTGATAATGTATATGCTTAGCATCAAATTTGGAACTTTGGGATTCTCTTTCTTACTCATCGAGTCTATTCGATATGCAGGCTACAAACATCTGGCCAGAGGAAAGTTTTTGGGTGAAAGCATGTCTTACCAACATTGCCCCTAAAGATGTGTTCTACTATATAGGATGTAATGGTTGCGGCCGTAAAGAGCCTYGTGGAAAAATTGGACATAAATTCGTGTGTCCTGGTTGCAAGAGTGGTACGGTTGTCGCCTCGACWAGGTAAATATAACTTAATGTTTTTTATTAAAAGGATTGAGGTGTGCTTATTATACTCGTATACTAATCTGTTATGTAATGTGTATGCAGAGTGCTTATGAACCCTTATATCACTGATGGAACCGAAACATTAAAAGTCACTGCATACTGTCAACAAACTGAACAAATCCTCGGCATGACTGCTGAGAATATAGTTGCTTTAAWGAAGGCGGTGAGCATGATTATTAATTATAATTAAATTGTGCTATTTATATATGTTTTGGTTTAAAGCTTTATAAAAATTTATATCTCACAAATTGCATTTGCTTTGTGGGTAATAATTTTRAGGAAAATTCAGATGCTCTTGCAAGAAAGTTGGAACYGATAAATGGTAGAGAATACGTGCTACGTATTGCCCCTTCAAGCAAGRTGGCTCTGAATATTATTCTCTACTMGCATGTTCGTGATGTTYTCCAAGACAATCTTGTTCAGGAGGGGTCCACTTCGGCACAGGCCTCGATGAAACTTGTTATGGCAGACGATAATGCATCCCCTAATTGGTACGACATGTGACATTATGATGTTATTTTGCATTAGATTTTGCCTTGCGTATTACCTGTGATACATACTTTAAACTTGTTGCTCCATGGATTGTTTAGGTTGAATACTGATGTATCGGCTATTGAAAGCTATCGTGGCAAGGRTACTGCTTCGGGTGCTACAAACAGAAATGTTACTCCGATAAAAGAAGTAATAGCTAAACAGGTTGGTTTGGTGCWTGGTCTTCGAACTTATGTTAGCGAAGGATTCTTCGTGTTAGACACTAATTGTATTAACTGATTTGGCAACCATGACTACATAGACAACCTCTCCTCAAGATGTTGGGACCTTTTGGATTCAAGCAAAGATAATGAGTATGCGTGAGCAAGATGTTCATTGCTACATTGGKTGTAGCATATGCGGTTGTAAAGTCTCTYGAAAAGTTGGGGATAACATTGAGTGTGCCAATTGCAAGAACAAGCCCGCAATTGCAGCAGTGCGGTATGCTATACATAATACCATTTTATATGTAGTTATTTGTAAACTTCTTAGTGATGTCATTGTTGACCTGATTTAATTTGGGATGTAGGTTGCTGCTCACTGCACAAGTGTCCGATGAGTCTGGAACGTTGGATGTTGTTGCTTTCACCGGAGAAGTGCAGCTGATATTCGGAATGAAGGWCAATCAGATTGTTGCACTGAAATTAGATGTGAGTATTCGGGTGCACATAAAACTACAGCAATGCATATTAAGTAACATTCATATAATGCATGACATTTGATGCATGCCTCTTAGTTAATAAAATCTTAGCAACATTCTTCCTCATTTCTTCTTGTGCTCAAAACAGAGCAAAATCCTCATTAGCATAGATATAATCCACGACATATAGATATTTCGTTCTTCCTTACTCTAAAAAATTATTTGATAATTATCGTTCTTTAATTGCCCTTCTTCTTTGTTGATTTATGTTTCATTTCACAGTGGAGTACTAAACTCGAAAGTTTTTTTATCCAAGTCTTTCTTTAGATTGCATTTCAAACMATCGACCCATATWGTTGGAAGATTGGTAGAATGAGCATTTTTTTWAAAAAAAATCYATGTATTATTMTTTGAGAAATTCTTTCATTTGCTCGCTACAGAGCCAAGCTGGTTCGCTTGCAGAAAAGTTGGAGCAACTTATGACCAAGGAAATGCTACTATCGATAGCGTTGAAGAAGAGTAAGTCCAAAGATGATGAGCTCAAGTGGGTCGTTCGTTCAGTCGAGGTGCCACTGGATGAGGAGTAGCTGCTCTTTTGATGATTGAATGCATCAACTCTTATGTCCATYGTAGCTAGATCTTATATAGTATGTAATGTGTTTTGTGTCTCTTAGACTCGTTCGGTAAGGCATGGCCGTTTAGATAGTACCTTTACCTAATTAGTTATCGCCTGGCTCTTTAAGAATTGGGTAGATTAGCTCTTGTTGATGCAATCATGCCCAAGATATTCGCGTCTTTATGGCTTAATGACCATAATCCTTACTCTTAAATGGATTCAGTGCATTTCCTATTGTGCTATATGTGATTGGTATTGAGTATTTGGATGCTTGCTTTCGTCGCGTCTTTAAATAATTATGATGATCAGTTTGTTCATTAATGTTATGGACAATGTTGAAACCGTGAAGCTAAGCTAAGGATTTTTATTTGAGTAATATTAAATACTATACTAATTAGTACATATAAAGCTGAATAATTCTAGGTTTAAAATAGACAAGCGATGCCAAAAGAAAATATTATTYAACCTGTATAACACGGAATAAAGCTTTACAACCATTAATGAAATTACATAGATATTTTCAAAAATTTCTTTATTTGCTTATTTAGATATTCTTGTTATCCATACTAACATTTGTACAAGGAATTGGAAATTAAGGGTAAAATAGCAACTTACGATTCGATGTTTAGTTATGTTTCACCATTGCTTAGGAAGTGGTTGAAAGTCGATGAGCAATATATTATCATCTTTACTTGGKCAATGAGTATCGTAATATCATCTTCCCATATGTAAAGAAAGATAATAATTATTAATATGATGACAATAGCGACGAAACAGTTGCACTCTTTTGGAAAACCCCTTTGTCACTTTATCAAGAGCCACAAAATGTAATCAATACTCATTAAAACCTTCCTGTAATGCATATGCTCTTTGAGCTAACAACAATAATAAAAGCACAATCAATTAGACAAGCAGTTGCAATGAAAGTTCCGAGAATAGATACTCGAGGGAAGCTCGTTAAGACTCTAAGTATCCCATTACTAGACAAGCAGTGCAAAGCATAATTTCAAGAGTAATGAATGTCATTAGGTCAATATCACACGTTTGGGTTTCAATCCAATATGTCTGATGTGTATATGGTAATCTCAGTTTTTTTTCCATACATAGTCACGCTTTAATTGTTTTTGTAAGTGTGATGCTTTGCACTGCTTGTCTAGTAATGGGATACAAACGTATGCATCATGTCATTAGGTCCATACATAGTCACGCTTTAATTGTTTTTGTAAGTTGTTAAAATATTTAATAACCATCATCCTATAAAGTGGTAAAAATATTAGAATGAATTTCATTAGGTCAATATCACACGTTAATCAATATAATTAATATTCATTTTAATTTTTTCTAGAAGAACTYACATCTTTAGTGCACATGTTATCCTTTGTCGTTACATACAAATAAAATATAAAAGTACTGTTCAAAATTCTTAGGAAATTATCGCGTGTGTCCCTAAACTTTTGCGTTGTTTCCGAATTAAAATATCCTTGGCATTTTTTACCCCTTTTAACAGCATAGACATTAATATCACAATTTAAAACGTTAACTATGCAATTAATAATATATTCATGATAAGTAAATGAAGAAAGCATGGATTTTTAATGAGCTGTTACACAGCATGGACAAAAGAGAAAGGATGTTTGAGCTTTTATATATTGTTTTTTAATTTGAAGTTATTACTCTCAACATACTTCGTTGACCAATTGCCTATCTATAGTCGGTTTATACACTYTGGGTGTACACTACATGATTTCATTACCAATTAATATAATATGACAAGTTCTTAATATCCCACAAAAAGATAAAGCRTATATTCAAAGCTATCATTATCTCTCAAAGCTTTGCAGAGACCCATCACCTAAAGCTATCAACATCTCCTAAAAGCTCAACACTGTTTCACTGCCTTTAAAAATATCAACATCTCATTTATAATGGCTGATAAGAAGATGAGGCTTGCAAGTGTGAAAAAACCTCTTGATCGTCCGATTTTAAGCAACGAAAAGAAAAGTGTCGTTCGTGAACCCACAATGACTTATTGCTTGAGATCTAGATGCATAGGTACTATGTATCGGCTACCGAACTTGGAGGGCAGCAATGTTGATCCCAGCTACAAGGAATTCCTTCAAGTTCACCTCCCTGCTCACATCGATAGCTTCTCGGATATCAAGAGGGGTAAAGCTCGCTTCACTCTTTCACTATCATACAAAGCCTAAATTGATCTCAGTGTTTTTTTTTACATGATGCATACGTTTGGGTTAGTCTCCCAATTAAAGCATCACACTTACAAAAACAATAAAAGCGTGACTATGTATGGAAAAAAAAACTGAGATTACCATATACACATCAGACATATTGGATTGAAACAAAGGGAATATTGAACTTGTAGTTTATTTTCAAACTCATTTTGCTCTCTTTTTTTTCTTTCAAAATTGTGTGATGTGTAAATGCCCTTTATTTCCTTTTGTTTGCATTTTTAGTTTGTTTGTGTTTTTTGGTAGATTTGTTTGCATTTGTTTTGGGTATATTTGGATTTATCGTTGACTGTACAATTTGAGTTCTAAGTTTAAATTGTGTCGAAATTAGGACTCCAAAATGCTTAATTAATGTAATTTCATTTGCCTGATGTATGTGTCTTTTTACTCCTCTGATTATAAATCATTTGACTAATGTATGTTGGTTCCATGTTTATCGCTTTTTTTCCCCTTTTAAACATGTGAAATAAGTTAGATTTCCTTAGTACATTTGTTATTTACTATTTTTGCTATTCTCTTTTTTTAGAGGTATTGTGACGACTGTATGATTGTGCGAGTATCTCAATTATATTTACTCTCAACGATTGTGACTGTGGATATCTAATTAATATACTCCGGATGATATCACGTACTGAATATTACTAAATATTTTTTTTGAGGTTCTGAGTCTGTGAGAGGTATGGTATATTGTTACTTAGTAGTATACTACTAAGCACTTCTGACTCAATATAAGGATGATATGTTAATATAGTATAATTGCAAAGGTGAACTCATGTGAATTGTGTTTATGAGCTTGATATTGACTATTACATTACCATATATAGTATATACTTTGCGTATATAATATACCACACACAGTAGAGGTTTTCATAGATAGTGTACTGTTTTCGCCCCCTTTTTAAAAATGTACAAAGAGACATAAGTCTTCCTTATGGACAATGACCTATATTGTAATTATTTGATTAGACTAATGTGTTGTTTTATTGTCCTCATATTTTGTTTCCCAAGAATCTGTAACTTTGTATGAAGTATTTGTTTTATTGGGTGCTTTTGGGCTCTAAATTAGTGTTTTGTTTGAGTATGAATGAATCTTTGCTAATACGTCTCTTAGGTTGTTGATTTAATTTCAAAAAAGACCTCTATCATTCCAGCTATTGCTGCTCAGAAGCTCAAGCGGGTTGTGCTTTCGGATGAGGCTACGTCGGACAACGAGTAGATGCTCACTTCCAGTGAATTTAGCCATTCAGATATTAATTGTGTATGTATGGTGTTTTACGTTTTCTAAACTGTGTTAGTTAATGAGTATACTACTATAGTTACTAGATTGCTATTCGTTCTTCTATACAATTGCGCATGTTCTCCTTTTTTTTTTGTATCTTAGTGCTTTAGATATTCGTATCAGTGGCCTAATGCAACAATCCTTTTAAATTAAGTCAACTAATCTCTCTGCTGCTCTTGTTTCAGTTTTATTTTAAGGTGCGAGATAATCAACGTTTGTAGTCAAAATATTATCGTAATGTTTTCTTATGTCGGGGCCTAACAAGTAACTATTTTCATAAGAAAGATCTCTATATTTATATGATAATGAATATGTTGTCATATAATTCTCAACTAAACTATGCCAAACAGTAATAACTTACTCCGTAAATTAGTAATGAAATAGTTATAACTTATTTATCGCTTAATATATACACAAATTCAATATTTCTCATACAGCATTTCCGCGTGGAACACGGCGCGCGCATACAAGCGCGCGCCGTGTGCCACTAATTACGTTAAAAGACAGCGTTTTACAAAAATGCTTTATAATGAGCTTCAATTCAATAGAATTTTAGATTTTTTTCCTTAAATTTTTTTTTAGATTATAAGCTCCTACAATAATGAACCAAAATTTCATTCTCCCTACTCTACTCGTACCATTTCTTCTCACTCTATAAATTTTCATCCTCATGAAAATTTCATTCATCCTCACACTAACACAATGAAATAAAAATTCTCTCATCCTTCTCTTCTTACTTTTTAATACTACCCCACAACACTTTCTCTTTTTCCAACTCTCAATTTGCTCCCATTTTACTTATTTAACTTACATATTTTTAATAATTTCGATTAATTAGTCAACTAAATTAATTTCGGATTAAGTAGTCACTAATAAATTTCGAATTAATTACTCAACTAAATAATCGGGTTAAAAATAGTAAGTTCGGGTTAATTAGTCAACTAATTATTTTGTTCATATTTAATAATTTCGTATTACATAGATAACTTATTAATTTCGGATTAAATCATTCAACTAATTAATTCGGGTTAAAAAATCAACTAAAGAAATTGGATTAACAATGTACACATTATCGAAATAAATTGCAACAACAAATTGATTTGGTACATTGGAAACAAATATTTATACGATAATCTAATAGCCTAAAATAGGAAAAACCCTTTCAAGTGAAAGGTAAAAACCTATAGGCAAATATTAGTGTAAAAAATGACAACTCAAACTAATTCATGGATTTTCACCTCTTCGATGAAGGTCCAAATGCGTTCAATTAAATCATCTTTTAACCGATATGAGGTGTCTGTCACGCAACTCATTTCTCCTAGCTAGATATTGGTCCATGTGTCGAATGGACGTTCAACTTGGTAACTGAAACTTCCATCTTCGTCTTCCACCGGAGCCTAGAACCCGCTTCTGTCTGCCTCCGCCTTCGCCTTCGCCTTAGTTGTTGTTTAGGACGATCTTCAACAAATTCCGTTGGATCCGCATAAACTCGATATGTTCCCTTTCATCCTTAAATCATGTTGTGCATAATGATACAAGCCATCATTATGTACTTAGTATTTCCTCTCCCCAGCAAAGAGATGGTTTCCTGATGATTGCAAACCTAGCTTGAGGCTCCAAAGCACGTTCCACATCTTTCTTACCGCGGCGCTTGACGGTCGGCAAACAACCGATGTTTGTCAGTTTTTAGGATGTCTAATTCCTTGAGACGAATGCAGCCCATCTGGATAGATGCCATCGGTTAGGTAGTAGCACATCTTATTAGTGCCCGACCATTCACATTCAAATCGCCCCGGCTGGGCGCGACCGTTTAAAACGTCGTCAATCAAACGGGCTCTCGATAGAGAACATTTAGGTCGTTGCACGACCCCGGAATGCCAAAAAATGCATGCCAAATCCATAATCTTGGAGGCGACAACTTCAAGGATAAGGGGTGTCGTCCCGCTTCTCCCTTGATATTCACCTTTCCATGCTGCTAGACATTCTTCCATTCCCAGTGCGTGCAATCTATACTACCATCATCCCCGGAAACCCACGTTCCTTGTTAATATCATAAGACGTTGTAAGTCTTCCACTTGGCCTTCTTAGATATTGAGCACCAAAATTCTTTATCACCCCTTCTGTAATTTCTTCAGCAAGTGTTTCAGTTGATGCACCGTTTCTTAAGTACTCATCTGTACAATCAGCCGCACACCAATGCTAACATTCTCATCGCAGCAGTGCATTTTGCAAGGTGACAACCTAGTCTACCAGTTTGCATTGGGTCGTTGTTGAAAGAAATATCAGTTGAGGTGGGCGCATCCACGATACGAAGAAACACCTCCGCCTCATACGAAAATGTCTTCTAAAAATATTGGATGGTACGTGGGTTGGAAGAATATCTTGTAAGTTGTTGGTGCCCTTCCTCACGATTCGTTCGATTACTCGTCTACGTGTGGTGGTGGTTATCAAAATTCTTTGTTTTTGAAGTAATCATAATCATTTTTCCATGATTTCATAACCTAAGTCATCTAATTCATATATTTGATGAAGAAGAGCTAGGGTTCTTGTGAAGTTCATGTTGGGTCTTTGTTGTGTTTCACAATATTAAGTTAAAAGAGTGTTTTACTTTGATGAGGTGTCTTTGGTATGTAATCCTTCAATTTGACGTGTATATAATCTTGCAAATTACTATACAAATGAATGCATGTGAACAAGTAGTAGTAGATCATTGTAGAAAAATAGTAGTAATGCATGCATGTGAACACATAAAAAGCATACTCCTTTATCATTACTCATTGTATTGTCAAGTCACTGACAAGCATGCTACTTCCATTTCTTGTGAACTCACTGACAAAGTAAACATACAAAATTTATGGACCATGCAACACGAAATGACTTAACAATTTTTGACCATGCCAACCTACGAAATGCAACTACTGAAATGATAACAATTTTTTGACACATGAAACTATTGAAATGCAACTATGAAATGACTTAACATTTTTTGACCATGCAACTACTGAAAGCAACTATGAATGACTTAACATTTTTGACCATGCAACTACTGAATGCAACTACTGAAATGACTTACAATTTTTGACCATGCTTTTATTCATTGAGCACATAAAAAATGCCATGCATGTGAGACCATAAAAAATGCATTGTCTAGTCAATATCGCCGTACATTCACTATCAACTTGTCCTTAACTTCTCTTCCTTTGCCGACAATGGGTTGCCTTGCTCAAGAGAGTCTGAACATATTGTGCTTCATTTCTTCCTTCTTGACCTTTGTCTTTCTTTTTCAAACTCCAGCTTCTCTCGCCTCAAGTTCATATCGTTGCCCTTTAAATCGACGAAATCTTAGCCTTCCAATGATGCGCTCAGTGTCGTGTTGTGGAAGACATCCCTTTCCCTTTGCGTTGTTGGTAGCCTTGCCTTGGCCTTTTTACCCCGTCAGGCCTCACACTCATATTAAGAGACGACATCGTCAAATTCAACATTTTCTGATTCTCGAACTCTCTTACCGCTAACTGTCACTGTCTTTAACACTAGCACCGGCATGTATTTAGCTAACCTTGAGAACAGTAAATCGTTCGACCATATGCCTTCCATTTTTCCCCGTCTGCAACAGTAATTGCCTGCATGTTGATAGATAAATTCTTCCTCTCCTGATCGTGGTAGTTGGTCTTCGCATTTCAATTATATCTTTCTGAAGCTCACCACTTCGCTTAATTCGATTTGCTCTTCATAACAACCAATGAACTTCATGAGCACATCTTTCGCCAATGTTGTTGCATCATGTTAAGATTTCTCTCGGGGAGTTCCATTTCTCTATTCACACGAGCCGCCCTACGACGCGAAAACCCTCTTCCCAACTCCTTGGACTTCTGATTGTGCTCATTACTACGTCTGTGCACTGCATCAGGTACAAGAAATCAGAGCTCATCTTCACGGTGAGACCATGTCCTCTTGCCACTTTACTGGATTCTCATTGCGTCTGCAAGTCTTACGTACAACTGCGGTGTGAGGATAGGCTCCGCAGCATCTACTTCGATATCTTCTTCATCATCACTCCCCAGTAACCCATCTCTATTACTACTACCCTGGTCGGTGTGGAGCATCATACTCCTGAGGTTTAGGCATTGATAATAGGAGAGATTGGGGTCGAGAATTGATGTGTGTTTTGAGTTGATCGCCTAGATTAACAGAATGAAGGGGTTGGATTGCAAAATCCATGTAGGATTGGTATTCTTCATGAACTGAAATTTGGTAATTTTGGATTGCTTGGAAGGTTACTCATTTTTGGAGCTACTTTGTATAGAAAACTATATGAATCAAGTTGGCTTAATGAATGTAAGGTTCTTGAAGACCTATATATATGGAATATGTTTTTTTGGCAATTTAATTTATTTTCGTATTTTTTTAATTTTTTTTATATTTTAAAGATTTTTTAATTTAATTAAAATGTTAAACTTAAAGTGTATCAAAATATAGCAAATGGGTGTCTATTTGTAGATCTTGAAAAACTATGAATTTTTGGTAATTTTTTAATTTTTTTAATAGGCCGGATAATCAAAATAAGAATTGTGGAGATTTATCGCAAATTATGTGCAGATGACTCGTGCGCGGACATGAGTGGGCCGCGACATCTGCTACAGCCTTCCCACTGTCAGACGATTTAATTTTTTCGCTGTTTTTAAGCTGAAACGACGTCGTTTCAACTCTTGGGAGTGCAAAACGACGTTGTTTCGTTCAACATCAAGCCAAAAGAAAAAAAATTAACCACGATGACTCAGCTGCTGGACCCACATTTTTATAGTTCATGAAACTTTCGTGGAAGAAGATTCAGTAAATCTTCACCAAAACAACCAACAATTCATCACTATTATCATTGTTACAGCCCACTAATTTCTCATTCATTGGATGGATGAATATTTCGTTCTTATTGCAACTGCTCTAAAGCTTTTTTTTTCCTTGTTCTTCATTCTCACAGCATGCTCGATCAGACGATCGCATGAAGTTGTTCTCTTAAACTCACCATCTCACTTCAAAATCACCTCAAACGATCACTCAATTTCATCAAATACATACCAAAAGCCACTCAAAATCTGTTCTAAAACCCCAAAATTAACCAGAAATTCGAAAAGTTACTCAAAAACACAATTTTTCTAAAATTTTCCAAGAACCCTAGAAATTGGGGTTTTGATTCCATGCTTATTTGTTTGATTTGATGCTTGAGTAACTTTCTTGGAGGTTCAACAAGGATTTCTAACAACTTCTTGCAATTTAGAGCCTTGAATCGTGAATTTGTGTAGTTTCATTTTCACTCACAACCCTCACTCAAACCTTCGTTCATGTTGTTGCTAGGTGCTGCCACGACGAGCACGCCACCTCAGATGACGGCCATGTCAAAAACCGACGCTGACGCCCCTGCTAGACACTGCAACACCAATCGCTCACTCTCTCTCGCCCTAATTCGCAGCTCTTTCGTGTGTGAGTATCTCTTCTTCTTCTTCTTATTTTTTGAAGTGGATTATTTTTGTTGAATTATGACTTGAATTAATTTTTGAATTAGGCTCATATTGTGTTCTAATTGGGGCTCGAATTATTTGTTGGTTACTTGTAATCTGTCTTGATATAACTTGTGTCTGTATTTTTATTATTTTTGGTTTGTTTCATGTTTCAATTTTCTGTTGAATTTTGTTTGATATTCTTACCTTATCTTTGTTTCAAAAGTCATCTGATTTTGAGTTGAATTTTGTCTCAAATTGTTTGTGAGGCAGTTAAGGATTTTTTTCACTCAGGGAAGTTGCTTAAGGAGCTAAACTGTACTGCTTTCCCTTTTAAGTACTGGGGGGTCCCCTTGGACTCCAAAAAGCTCTCCATCATGCAGATTTTGAGTTGAATTTTGTCTCAATTTTTTTTTTTTCGGTTTTTCATTTCTTTTCTGCCTACACTTTCAGTATTTTGGGTGGTTTTAGATTATTAGGGCATATTTTACAAGTCACAAACAACACCTATCCTTTAATTTCTACTTGTATAAGTATATTAGGGGCATTTTACAAGCTTGCTTGTATAAGTATATTTTTGGGTGGTTTTAGATTATTAGGGCATATTTACAAGCTTGCTTGTATAAGTATATTTTTGGGGTGTTAGATTATTAGGGTCATATTTTACAAGCTTGCTTGTTAAGTATATTTTTGGGGTGGTTTTAGATTATTAGGGCATATTTTACAAGCTGTTTGTAACTTGTATGAGGAGGAGGAGGAGGAGGCGTTATTAGTGGGTAGTTGAGGTGTAACCATGTTTATTATGTGAATGTTTGGTGAAGTGGATTCTGAATTGCCTACCAAACCAAGACTAGTCTTTCATGCCCTCTTTTGCCGATTTCCCCTATTTGTTGCTGATTCATTGAAAAATCTGCTTGATTTTGGGAATTTCTTGTTAAATTTGAGTATAATTGATGATTAAGTTGGTGTTGTTGATACAATAAATGTTGGTGACAATTTTGGAGATGTTAAGACAAATAAAATCAACTAACTTGTAGTATTCTGTGTAATTCGTATAAGCTAAGTGTGAGTATGTTAGGTTGTAGTGCAGTTTAAGTTTAGGAATTAGATGTTGATTTCATTGATGTTGATAATGATAGTTTGTAATTTGGCAATGAAAGTGGTTTAATTTGTTAAGGGTGTGCTGAATTGAATCTTACTTGTTTGTTCTAGTTTACATATTATTATTATTGTAGTATTTGGTTGAATTAAAATTATGTATGTAGTTGTGTCAACAATTATGTCACGTATCAAGTTCTAATAAGTTTTCATTGTTCATTTTACTTCTGGTAATTATACTTGATCTTAAGCAATATTCTACTATGAATATGAATATGTCTTTTCTGTCAATTATGCTTGTGCAGTTGTGCTATATGAAATGTTCTTTCTCCATTCTGCACAAGTAAGAATGAGTCCATGTGTATGGATACCTTAAACCAATGGCAAATCATTTTGCAGAATAATAATAATAATAATAATAATAATAATAATAATAATAATAATAATAATAATAATAATAATAATAATAATAATAATAATAAATTAATAATATATAATGATAATAATAATAATAATAATTATTTTATATTTATAATTTAAATATATAATAATAAATAATTATAATTATAAATAATTATAATAATATTTATAATAATAATAATAATTATTATTATAATAATTATAATAATTATAATTATATTATAATTATAATTATATATAATATAATAATAATAATAATAATTAATATAATATTATAATTATAATATAATTAATATATTTATATAATAATTATAATTATATATATAATTAATAATTATTAATAATAATTATAATTTAATAATAATTATTATAATATATAATATAATAAATATAATATAATTATATTATAATTATAATTATATAATATAATTATAATTTATAATTATAATTATAATTATAATTATATTATGATTATAATTATAATATAATCTTCATTATAATTATAATGTAAGACCTCTGTACCTGATAAGTAACTATCTCTTGCCTGTTAGTGACCTAGTCAAGGTCACTAGAGGATTGCTTTTGCTTTCCATCTAAGATGATAGTGTTCCTCTAATTTTCTCTTGCTTTAACATCCTTAGGATTCTAAATACTAATGTTTTAGATATGATACCATGCAACCTGGATGAAAGTAATTAGGATATATAATTGATAGTGTTCTTAAGTTACCCTTGTTTTAATTTGCCTTTGTCAGAACATTTTTGCACTAAAAACAACTGAATTTAACTAGAATTTTTTAGCTGGAGCATTAACATATTAGCCCTTTTCAGAACTCATTTCAGCCAATCTAAACTTATTTACAAATTTAATTTTGCACCTTAGTGTACATAGAGGTAGGTACATCCGTGGGTATATTTTTTGTTAAATTGTGAATCTTGGAAAGATGATTAAGTGAGCAAAAGATACCTTATCCTGTACCTAGCTCTAGATGCACTCGCATGCAATGTGGAATGTTTGCGACTTATTGGCCTTTACTTGAAGTTGAGTATGTTATTTATTTTTCTTGAAATTTAATTTTTGAAGATGAAAAAAAAGGCGGTAATTTCTAGTGGTAGATACAAGTTATTGTGCTTTAGGCTGTTTGGTTCCTTCTAATTTAATCTTGTTCTTTTTCAATGGTTCAGTGCCCTCCCGAGGTTCAGGCTAATGCTGTAGAAACTCTTTGTGCTATAACTCGGAATATGGGATCACCTCTTGCAGCAAAACTTTCCAATACTAGGTTTGTATATCTAGATTATTATCACTATATTGGTACTAAAATTTGCTTGTGAACCCRCCATCCCTAAATCTACTGCATTTTTAAAATCCCTTCACACCTAAAACAGTGTATTGAGAAAAAGTTAAGAGAAAATGTCGGTGTGGAGAATGAAAAATTATGGGAAAATTGACTTGAAAAGGCTGGTGTAAAATTTTATGGTGACAGCACTAGGACAAGTGTGAAACTTTGATTTAGCATGAAGGAATTGATTTTTTTTTAAAAGATATAAACCTGTGATTGTTGACAATACCTTCCTCTGTGCAGTTTTGTTGCAAGGATCTTTGCTCATGCGCTTGAAGACTCCTCAACCAAGTCTGGCGTAGTATTTAATCACTAACTTTTTGTTTTTGTTTATGCAAGTTCTATCTAGCTTTGTCATGTATGACCTGCATCTTCTGTTTTGTTGATATTTTWATTCTTACTGTAATTGAGTTGCTCTAAGTTAGTGGTAGAATGCATTCTCTATATTTATTAAAAAATGAAAAGAAAAAGGAGTATAGAAATGCAGCTTGTAAGTACCCATTGCATAATGATAAAAGTTGTTGAATATTGTCTACTAGTTTATTTCTTTGTACTTTAAAGTTTACAGTATGTGTGAATTCGATTCTCTAGTACTTTCCTCCTTTTCGAAAAGATTGCACTTTTGCGAATTCTCTAGGAATATCAAATTTAATTGCAACTTTCTTATCATTTCTATTTTAGTAAAAAAAAAAAGCTTGTGATTACTATATTGTCCTTACTAAAAACACTAATCATTAGTCTAATATAAATAAGTATTACAAGTAATCTAATCTAACAACTAATCTAATTCCTAATGTAATTAACTTCCTCCCAATTTACACTAACCTACCTACTCCCACCACCTTATTTCCCTCCACTCTCACTTGATCTCATCAAACGTCATCATCTTCTCGAAGAACCTAACCCTAGCGTTTCGAGAAATATCCACTCCCTCATCTTCTCCAGTCCAATTCAACGATTAAATTCATCAAGTCTCGTTCATCTGTTTTCCTGTTTTGTTTTCGAAATTCAAGTTTCTATAAAAATCCATATTTGGTTGTAGTTCCGTTTTTTACTCGATTTTTGTCGAGGAACCCAGAAATCCACTTTTTCGAGTCCTTTTTTGTTTTGAAGGTTGAATATGGTGTAGACTTGACTCCCTTGTACGATCAATGGATTACGCATCCAGAGATGATATGGATTGGATGGCCGATGTTTGTGAAGGATTGAAATGGCTCCACTTACCTCACATCTTCTACCACATGGAGATCGATGAGAAGATTTGTGAGTCATCAGATCTTACAACGGCCTTGGGTGCTGTTCTTGGTAAGTTACGAAGTTTGATCCTTGTTACTAAAGTATTTGGAGAATTTGGAAAAGGAAAAAAATTGAGTGGGGAAGGAAGCATTTTAGGTTATGTTGTCCAAAAGCTCATGAAGGTGAGGATCCAATGCCTTCCTTCTCCTCTGTGAATTGTGGACCTTGCTAACTAAATGTGAAAAACCCTAACGCTAACGTGAATTGGGTGGAGTTCTAGGAAGAAAGGGGAAGGGCATTTTGGTAGATGTGGCCATCAGTTGGTTCCTGCTTTATTGTGGGGTCGAAGGTGGAGCAGAAGGCCAAGGCTGCATGTGGGGATGGAAACAGCTAGCTATATGATAAGACATTCTAGGGAAAATTTTAGGATACCAGATGCCTACGGAAACTTATTGAGATATAGTGGAGGAGAGTTGATGAAGCTCGGCAAAAGATATGAGCGAGAATCGAAAGTCTTATTAAGGGCGCAAAGGTGTCTAATAGAGCAGGAGCAAGACAATGGAGGAGCTATTTTGGGAGGACTTGTTGGTGTACTTGTGTATGTTGTTGTCTGACCAAAATGTCTCAGATGCCGCGTGGAAACTAGACAGGGTCCTCAACGGATTAAGGCTTCATGTCGCCCGAGGCTTCCTTGACTCTATGCAGTGCAATCTGAGGCTTGCGTCTTGTTTTTGGCCATCGTTCTTGTAGCCGTGGGGCCCAAGAAGCTTGTCATTGCGGAGTGCATCCTCCTATGATGTGGATGATGAATGTATTAAATCAGTGAGGGTCCTTCTTCTTGTTTTGTATTTTGGATGAACACATTGATTCTCAAGATGGAAACCGTCGTGTGAATTTTCAGGCTATAATTGTTCTTAAACCTTAGGCTTACGATTGTTTGGTGGAAATGTCACATTAGATTGAGATCTATGTGCATTGATCTTTGAGATAGAAATCTCGTTGATGTGTGTGAGCTATAGTTTGTCAGACTTAATCCCTTTTCTGGATTTGTTGCATGTGTTGGTTTGATATGCTGACCTCTATTGATGTTTTTGGGATTTGTTGCATGAGCGACCATAGTTTAGTTCTGTGTGTCCATGATAGTGACCCTGCCAGCATGCTGTGTAGCTATCGATTTCTCTGTCGCATATGTGTCACCTATGTGTATAGCTTAAATTATCAGTTGTAATTAGTAGATCTTGTAGATATCCGAGACCTTGATTTTTCGAACATCTTTGTATGCCTGCTGCCATTGAGTTTATATTGGGTTATAATGTGACTGGTGTTGGTAACTTCTGAGTAGATAGATATTGCATAGTGCAGCTCCGAATCCTGCTATATGAAGTAAATTGGTTTGTCCGGGTCACTTATTTAGCTTAATGAGTGAAACTTTTGACCAACTCTTTTTATCAGTGGTGGGTCATATTTTGCCGGTTCTACTCATAGTCAATATAATAGTCATGGCAAGTGTCCTATATTGTCATTATTTATTTTTCACCAAAACCAAAACAGTTAATTAAATTTGGTATCATTTTTCTTTTGGATTTATTACCATGCAATTGTTCAATAACATGCAAAAGCAAGATGCCAATTAGCCAACGTTTTCACACTTATTGAGTCATTAAGAAAAATTACAATAGTATTTAAAATGTTGCCAATATTTAAAACCTTACTTTCCCCCTTTGTCTCAAATACTTTCTTTTTTTTTACAAGGGTCATTCATGGCATTAGATCTTGACATGCAATCTTTCTAACCCTAATAACGTTACCAACTTGCATAGAGGACATTACAATAACACAGTTACAAACAATTGGATAGGTGGATAAAAATGACAATATATTACAAATCTTCGTTCTTGATGCTCAAC
>SNQN01009891.1:0-23746 GCA_008642245.1 Bassia scoparia
GCTCTGCTGTTCAATGTTATTCGCGACTTCTCTTGGCAAAAGCTTTAGAAAAAGGTTATCTGAATTTATGGTTTGTTACTTAGTCGTAGTATATTCTAGAAAGTAAGGCAACTTCGTCTCGTTTGATCTTATTTTTGCTTAACAAAAGTAAAATTCACTGATCAATTGTAGATAAAGTTCACTGCAATGCAACTGTTTGGCAACGGTTACGAAGTGATCAATTACTCGAATCAATTGTTCTCTCCTTACAGCGCTCAGTGATTAGGTATTTGGAAGGTAACTAGTTCCCTCACTTCCTGTGTATGCATTTGTACCTTATTTATCTTTGGAAAAATTTTGCTAACAATTTAGCGCCTTTTTGTTGCTCTTCTTTGTGCGTACAAGCTTAAAGCATGAACTTGTGTGCGTTTAATTAACTTTATTGAGGAAACAAAATGTGTATCAGTGGTCCTTGATGTTGGGCAAAGGCGTACGGTTCTTGACCGATGGAGTTTACTCTCGTTTTCAAAGTCGTCCAGAAGATCATTTATTCTTGTTTTTGTAGCTGCTCAAGATAAACAAATTGCTCTCGTTTTAACTATCTTTAAACCATTCATTTGGGAGTAATTTTTGGGTCATATTCCTGTTAGACTTATTTTAGAAGATAAGAGTGAGACATATACTAATTTGTACATTTAGAAACTAGAAATGAATGTCCCTACATGTTTAAGATTATAACACCAACTTATTGAAAAATTGTCCGACATTACGAGCTTTTTAGTTTTAAGTATACAATTGAAAAAACTACGACGTATTGGTTAAAAAAGATACCCTCCCTATTATTTTGGCAATTTCATTCAGGTGAATCGGGCCGATCTTATAACCTATTGTCCCAATGGCCCAATCCAAGATGTTTGAGAGCTCACTCAGTGAATCAGTACACAAGATTTGCTTCGAGCTTGTTCGTTAGTGACTGTATGCTACAGTATTGCATTAGATATATATTGGGGTGTAATAGTGCTCTAGTAAATTAAGTTCTTAACGAAGAAGGATTCTTGGGATTCTAGATCCGAACAGGTCAGTATGCTCATCTCATTTTCTATCTATAATTTGGTATTCTTGGTTGTACTTTGTGTACAATAAGACCAAGTTAAGACTTGGCCACTAATCTTTTCTTTGGTGTCATTTTTCTTGGGGGTCATCTAATCTAATGTTATATAATTTATGTTACTTGCTCCACACTAATAACTTTTAATCCTCGTTCTAACTGATCATTTCAGTGACTGTATGAGGTGTACGCACTTCGTTCTTGTTATTTTCTGACATAATCGTAGATTTTCGTGTCAGTTATCGGATTCAAATTATGTCTCATAATTGGTAGACTCAATTCAATTCAACCCATTCAAGTTCCGATGTTCCATTGAAACGTGACTGACTAGCGTTGCTTTCATGTTATCTAGCTCCATTCGCTCGATTCAACTTTAGATTTCTGATGTGATTTAGTTCTAAAATCTATAACCTAGCTATTTTAATTTCGAGTGCCACCAATTATTTTGGACTTTTCGTTTATATGTACCTGTCGGAGAGCGCCTATTTTGGACGTACCCATACCACTGGTTGTGGGCTGTGTGGGCTTTTTTTAGACGCACTTTCCAAAAAAGACAATTAATTTTTTTACGTCATGCTATTTAACCGTTTTGGCTTCAAAACAATACTCTCTTAAATTTAGTGATACATCAAATAATGCGAACAAAGTTAACCTTTTGAAGGGCAATATTTTATTTTCAGTTTATGGGGTACAGTTTATATCGACAGTATTATATGAGACATCGCTATCATATCTTGTAAATCCAAAGAGTTGTACATTCCTAGCACTACTACATAAAAATTCTTGGAAAAGAACACGAGAATGGAAGATTAATCGTGGACAAGTGCACTATTTGATTATTTCATTACCCTTGCCGCCTTAACATTTTTTAATTTACTTTTCTATCTCCTAACCTCTTCAAATTATCCTATTGTTATGTAATAAATTAATTAACGGGGAATTGATTTGTGACGTTCATAGGTGGGACTGGAGACTATAACAACATTACGTTCCAAGTTACCCACTATTAATAAGGATGCATACTGATAAGAAATGAGTTAATGATCAAAAGCATTAGCCGTCACACCCGAAAACTCTTAAAAATGGGTCAGTGCAAATGGCTCAAATATTTGAGCTCTATTACTCTCTAAATACACAGTCTAGAATTCTTGAAGAACTTATGGGTCGAATCTTTGTTCTGCTCTTCACGGAGGCGATCCAAAATATAATTAGGCTGACGAGTACAAGACAAAAATCATCAAGGGGTGTGCAATATGATAATCATAAGGGCTTATTAGCTGTGAAAGAATTCCTCATCCAAAAAATATAAATTGTATCAAAGCTCACATTAAAAGTTGCCGCTTTCTTACACAAACGTCAAAGAACCTGGCAATATACAATCATTTAGCTTTTTTTTCTTTAAAAATAATCAATCAACCACCATAGTCAGTCTCACTGAGTAAGTATCTACGACTGATCACTTTTATATCTTTCTTGCCAGCAACTATAAATACAAAAAAGTAAAACCAAAATGGCGAGTCATGTTTGGCCCAATGTTCGTTTGGAAACCGAGTCACTGACTCGGGATGATGGGTCGGCTGACCCGGGCTGACAGAGACCCGTTCTGCTTTTGATCGGGCATTGGGTGGTCCATTATTGAACTCGCGATTCCAGAATAGTTATTCGGTTTCAGAACTCGGGTCTGGGTCAGATTTTCTTGGCTGACTTGGATTCAAGAACAAATTTGCTCACTCATAATCCAGAAGAACCGGTTAATTCTTTTCCCTTTTTTTATTTTTTGATTATTTTCTTGGTTTCAATTTTGTGGTATATGAAGTTTTGTTTGGTTGTAATTTATGTGTTTTGGTTTTTCATTGGGTAGTTGTAAATGTTAGCTCTGACATTGACAATGTGGATGTTGGTTTGTTTTGCATTCATATTTTATGATTTCAACTTCTGTAACATATAAACAATCTGCTTGCAGCAGAAGAATGATTTGTTGATTTGACTTGTTTTATTCTTGGAATGATGAGATTATGAAAGTCAAGAACTGTTCATTAAGCTAATTTGATGTGGTTAGTTGTCTGGACTTTGGCAATGATGTTGATTATGCTTTGTCTTACAGAAATTCTTTGATATCAATCTGAAATTTTGCTATATTTGTTTGTTTTTGTGTTTAGAGTGATCAGTTGAATATTGTTTGCTTTTAACCCATTGTTTCTGTAGGGACCACTGTTTTGTAATGTAGAGTCGATAGTGAGGTTGTTGAACAATATGCTTTGATGACTCTATGATTTGTAGCTAATTTGCATATGAATTTATGCAGTAGTTATTTTTATCAGTATTTTTTATAGTAACTGATTCGACTGGGTTGGTGATTTTTCACATTCAGTTACTACTAGGAATACGACACGAATGTCTTGGAAATTATAGGTTCCTGATGACTAAGATCATGCTGGATTGTGTATTCTTAGACTTTTGGACTCCTGTCTCTGGGTATATTCTCTAGGATTACTGATTTACTGTATATTTTTTCTACCACTGGACTATTTGGCTAATACATTTTCTCTCATCCCCCTTAGAATCTGACTCTAAGTATCATATGTACATCCTATGCGCAACAGATATACCTTTCTCACAAGGAAAGCATTATATAAAGCAACCGAGCAATAGTGATATTTAATATTTCACTTGTGTGTAAATCTGGTAGTAAGCATTTGGTTGATAATCTGATATTGCGAAAATTCCTCATGATAACTTTTGATCGTGATATAAAAAAATTTGGCTTAGTTATTGATGAACACCTAAGGTATGTGAGTATAGCCTCTTGTCGAGTAGAATTATGTCGAAAAGAGCAAATGATTTGGTCTGTATTGTTGTGGACTTTGCACTTCGCCCATAATTGGCTCTAAACAAGCTAACTTGCTGTGATACTATGTTTCTAGTTTCTGTCTCCATCCTCACACTATCTACTTTTTGTTTGAGAAAAAATGGGTGGGTTTTTTTTTGTCTTTCATGATGATTAACATGGTGGTGTAATTTAGTACTTCCATATCTGATAAAGCTTCTTCTGTCCAATTTCTCATTCTGGGAAATGTATCCGATGCTAGTAGGTAGTTGCCACTTATCCATGGATGATATGATTGCTCGTTAAGTGGGAATTAGAAGGGCACCACTATTTGTTTGGTTATGGTTATGATTTCCTGGCTAAAGAACAGGTGTCTTAGTTTCAAGTTCATTAGACTAAATTGTAACAAGCTGACTTTTTTTACACTGAATCTTACATTACAGATTCATTTGTAAGGTCAAATTGTATAGATTTGATGTACGATTTCAGAATTGACAAATTGATGGATGGATCTTAATTAAAGCTGGAATATGCACTAAATCTTCTGGAGAAGGCAAGTCAATCTTGATAACAGCATTCTATGGGTAGTGGGTATTGGTCAAGTAGTTTCATGGCTTATTATCTGCGATGTGCGCACATAATCCCCTTCAGTTAGTGGTAACACATCACTACAGTATCCTATTCTAATGTCATGGATTGAATATCTTAAAACCTTAGTTGTTTCTGATGATCTGATATTTTTTTCCCATACCTCTGCAGTTGGTTCTCCCAAGTACAGTGAAACAAAGTGATCTGCATTAGCTTGCCCTATTTTCAAAGGTTGTTTTCAGCTAGCAAATCTATGCTTTAGTTACGCTATTTGTTGTGGATGTGTCATATTAATTCTTTCAAGGAGGCCGTAATCTTAATTAGTGAGATATGCGATTTTTACAAGGTGCATCAGGATGACATTCTAATGAGCTCTCTTTACTGGGCTCAATTCCGATAAGTTTCGAGAGTTATTTTTTGTGGGAAGGTGGACCAGCACCAACTCGTGGTAATCGTCCATACTCCTAATGTAACAAACCAGAAAAATTGATGAGCCTGGCTATTAAAATAGATCATGATGTATGTGCACTGTGTAGAATAGCCAATAAGGTACGCTATAATGCTAGCCTAGTGAGGCAAACTTTAGCCTGATAATTATTTTTCTTACCCATTGATGAAGTGATTTTTGGTTGACCCAGTGATTCTGAGTCTAACTTTTTGCGAGGTGGTTGTAGTGTCCGTTCCAGTTTATGAAGTGTTGACAAATCCAGTATTTAGTGGAAAAAGGTCCCTAATAATTTGTGTTTAGGACGCAAGTAGATTCTTTTCAGATGAAGCAGAGGCATAGTACTCATCTCCGTTTGTAATGCTTGAGAAACTATGGTCCATTGGACAGTATTTTATATAACTTTTTGTAGGAGCGTTTGAAAGTAATATGAGGTATGATAATTTATGGGTTGTGTGAAGTATCGCATTCACATATATTTCAGATTTGGGTAATCATGATTTCACCTCTAAACTTTAGACAGCATAATATAATTCTAGATTGATTTGAGAGTTAATGCAATCTAGGTTATTTATAGTTGAAAAGTGGTGACTTGTATTATATTTCCCCTAACTTCCTGTAACAGACTAAAAGTTTCCAAATCAATCTTATTGTTATTGAAGTAGGACAGATTGGAAACGACCATTAGTGGTAAGAAATTAGTTATTTAGTCTGATGTCCGACAATTGGAGCTTGTGTTGTTCTTTTATGATAGTCGTATCGTTGGTATATACTTTCTGCTGCGTTTCTTTTTAATATTTACACTTCGACTATATCGCTATTCAAAGCTATTCACATATCTTTTTGAGGTTTTTTAATTAATTTAAACATTAGATGAACAGTGAAGTGAGATTTTTGTTACGGTTTGTCTTAATGCTAATATTTTTCTTAAAACGTCACGTTAGTAATAATTGTTGCTTGGATATTTAAATTGATATTTTCTACATTATAGCATTGATGTTTTTGTCACTTGTTGTGACAAAGTCAAATGACGACAATTTTAACATGAGGACGGATATATAGTTATAATTCATGCTTTGGCCAAGGAGGGAGCCTTTCCAAATCGTTGGTGTAATGCTTTATCTTCCATCTTTACCATTCTTCGAGTGCAATTTGCATATTTTTGTGCTCTTGACCACATCTCAATTCTAGAACTATCTACGACTAGCTTACCATACATGTGGAAAATGGTTCTCTATCCCTTCAACCAAAGTTTTCCTTCCAATGGGTCTGCAGTGTACTCGTGAACTCTCAAACAAAGCAAAAATGCCTAAGGAGTTAGCGTTACACATTTTATTGGAGCTTCTTTGAACCTCCATTTGAGTTGGTAAGTGTTTGCGTTAGTTTAACCCTGTTATCGTAGTTGGCTTGTGAGAGTTTCATTACATACTGATACATTGTAGGACAACAGAGGAAAGAAGGATCTTAATGAAGTGAGTTTGCTCTTATGATCAAACTTATAGATACTTGAGAGTAGTCTAATGCTTATATATTTGCACTTTTCATGATTACTCAGTACATAAGGGTGGATGCCTGATCTCATAAAAGTCTCAATAATTTTGGAAAAGGGGGAGGGAGAGATTAGAAGCAATTAAAGACAAGAATAGAGTGTGACTTCTGCCCCATCAAATTGAAGTGTAGCTGCTATATTAGAGGTGACTGCCTGAAACTTCCATTTTGCCTTTTGTTATCTGATTACGATCTTGAAGCGTCAATGTTTTGGACTTGTATTGGCACGTCATGCTTTTTTGTGTTCGCAGTAAGTTTTTTGAAGGGCTAACTTCCTTCTATGTTTATCATTTGGGAAGTCAATTATATGTGAATAGCGAAAGATCGAATTCTTGCATATATCAATGAGTATTGTTTTTTGTTGTTCTGTTAATCATAATAATTTTTGACGTTGTTGCTTAAATGTGTTTGTGAAGGTGGAATGTATCAGCCATTTCCACACAGTTCGATGCTCTAGCTATGAAGTACTACCTTCCATATGAATTAATTTCCATTCCTCTCAAGACCCCCATATGATAGGATTTACTTTTTCGGAGTATAAATCTATCTCTTTCTGTATCATCCAGTCTCCATTCACTCTGCAATTACCATTAATATGGGAGAAGAGTTTTGTTGAATGATTTCTGAACCCACCTATATTAAGTTCTATTATCTTAGGGAGGATGTGAACGATTTTCAATGACTTTTTCAAATGGATGATGTTGTTAGGTTATTTTTTCCGTCCTAGCATTTTGATACATCTGTTGGCTTTTCTCTTTTTGTTTCCGGGTACTATAATGTGTATAGCTATAACCGCATCGAGACTCTCTCTTAGGTGTGTGGAGGAAAATGCGGATACTTTTAAGATGTACATAGCTTTATTTTTTATTTTTTTTTTTCTGTTGAATGTCAGATGCACACAGATATTTCACCTTATTTGATAATATATGTGATTACTATTCTTTCACGATTCCCTTTATACAGCTTTGCAGAATAATTCAAGGAAGTTGAACTTTAGAGATCTGCTTGCCATTATTAAGCGTGCAGTCGTGTTCATTCTCATTCGTAATGTATATTTCCAATAAGTAATCAAAAGAAACTTACTGTCCGATAGCAGCTTCTGTGTCAGATACTGGCTCATTGAACGACTTTCGGAATTAGTCAATACATGGTGTGGTCTTATTGGTTTCACATAACATCGCACTGCCTCCCTTTGTCTTTTGTTGATGAACTAAAGATCCAGGAGTTTCGGTCTGGCTAGCTATTATTTCCATTTTGTCCGGTCTACTCCATGAGTCCCAGTGTCCATGTGTCTTGTATGTCTGAAGTTACATGTGGGAGCTGGTCCTCGGTTTGATCGTTAGAATTCGAGTAGACATTAGCTATATCATGTTGCAGGATATATTGGTTCATTTACACTGACCTTTCTATGGTCTTTCGTACTCGCTGAAATAATTCCTATGTGGATGTGATACAACACTGTCGACGTGATCAGCACAGGTTGGCAAATTCTTTCTTATTAACCGTGTTAAATCTATGCGTTTTATTTAATCTTCTTGCTATATATGAGTCTTGTGTTCTCATCCGGTTAGATTGCTTTGTGAAAATAATTTTTCACTCGAACCACTGAGACAACATATAGACACTTGTGATTATCTTGTTTGGATATACAATGAGTATAGTTATAATTCTTTTTCTGGGAAGAAGAAGTACTTTAAATTGGATACTTGTAAATCAAGCTAATATTGTGTGAATGGCATGGATTATGCACATGATGAACAAGGTGATGGAGTTTGAGAAGCTGTAGAAAGAGTCGGAGTTGCGGCTCCCGGATCGACGAGTCTTTTTGCGCAACGAAGAACTGTGTTTGTGACATATTACGGGAAATTTGGTGTGTGAGCAACCCAAGCATGACGAAAATTCGCAGAAGTCCAAAGTCATGGATGGCTCATGTTTCATTAATTGTGTAATCCTACCGCAGTAGTAAATAACACATGAAGAATGCAGGATCTCAGGAGCTGTACATTTATCAGGATGCAGTTTTTGATTCCCTTGAATTGCTTGTTGGATCAATGGGTCATATGTACACTTTTTTTTTTTTTTTTTTTTTAGCATTTAATGGTACAAAATCTTGTATGAAGAAGCCTTATGTTAAGTTTGGATAATAATTCATTAATCCATTCCTTAAATCATTAGTTACAACTTACAATACCTGTTAACTTATTTCGGCTTTTGCAGCGCATTTGTCATTAGATTTTGAAGTTTTACAAGAGGGAAATGTTAGCCGGACTTTGTTTTAAAAAAAATTAGTTGCATCAGTCAACATTTTACGCTTGTTGAGACAATTTTGACCGTTAATAACTATAATTATGAATAATAAAAAATTTCCCTAAGTATTTTACAAGATGAATCTAATGAGATTTCACTTAATTATATTTTTTATTACGTGTAAAGCGCAAAACTTGATCAAATTGTCTCTTGTAAATAGTGCCATTTTCAAATCGATGCAACGAAAAAAAACAGAAGCAATATATATATATCAAGAACGACCATAGTAGATATACTTTGCCGGAAAGAGTTCATACAAATTAGTTATGGACTACCATGAGTATTTCCCTCTTGCTCAATTCGAGATTTTAGTTAAGGAGCAAGAACTGAAAAATCATGTTTCTTCAAATGGGTTAATGTCATTGTCAATTTGTCACCAATGACTTAAGTTTCTCCTTGTCATAATGTCATTATTTTTTGGGATTTTTGCTCAGGTACCCCTGAGTTTTCAGAAATGCCTCAGGTACTCTCGAGATTAGACAAAATAGCTCAAATACCCTTAATGATCCAAAAACCGTTAAATAAGTTAACACTGTTAGTTTATTTCCCTAATTAACCCACTTCTTTCTTCTTCCTTGGTTCGTCCCTCTCTCTCTCTCCTATCATCTCTCCTCTCAACATTCATTCAAACTCACGATTCGCTCACAAATTCACTCCCACACTCACAATATCACTGTAACACCCACGAGTTTGGGTTAGAGAGGATTCGATAATTGTGGATTTGATAATTATTTTAACATGTGTTTTGCTTGAGCTTTTGCATTGTTTTGGTAATCATTATTCTAATTGTTTGACTATAGTTTGGTAGGCATGATTTTGTTGGGACACACACTATAAAAGAGTGTGAAATTGTTGCCAAAGTATGGTCATTGGAGTACCATTTCAGTGACACAAGTAGTTTACGCAATACAATTACCTTCCTAGTGAAATTTTTTCTTGAATGATCTGATCGTGGATTTTGGACAAGTTTCGGGGACGAAACTTCTTTAAGAGGGGTAGATTGTAATCCATTTCTCATATTTTTTAAATATATTTTTTATAAATTATATTATGAATTATCGTTATAAAGATATCTATTATTTGAAGCTTTATTTCATTTAAAACTTTATTTATGATAGAAAAGATTTATATTTTATTTAATTCTTTGTTTCAGTTTAAATTATATTTATATATAGAATCTATCTTTTCCCTTTATCCAACAAATAAATAAAAACAAACAAGAATATTTAAATTTGAACTTAGCTTAAAACCTAAATAAGGAAAAAGGGTTTATTTTCGTTTCCCTTACTCACTTCATACGTTACAATTAGTTTTCAAAAAAAAAAAAAAGAAAGAAAAAAGAGATGCCGTTGAGAGAACGAAGCCATTACTGCGTGTTGCTGCCATGCCGCGGGTGCTGACTTGCTGCCACTGTGCCACGCCGGAGCCCCACCGTCGCCCCTTTCTCTCCTTGCTTGCTTTTCTTTTCCCATGCAAATTCATGTCTTGTTTTGTTTAAACTTTGAAGCTTTTTTTATAATCTAATTGTTTATACTGAAATTCTTTTGAGTATACTATACTATGGATTGCAATGATTATGAGTTTTATGATGTAATTCTTCAATTGAAATTTCAGATTATTGATTATAAAATAGGGTTTAAAAGTAAGATTTTTTTCGCTTAGATTTGATTTTTATTTATATTTTCGGTGCGTCACAAAAAATACAAACTTGGTCGAGTAATTTTCATACTTGAATATACGATTTGTGTAAAATTTCAGATTCAAAGCATGTTTACTATTTTAAAAAAAAATCGTTTTTGAATCGACCAGTTTTCAAGTTTCAGGTTTGGTTTTGATTTTTCATTATTTAATGTTTGTCAATAAATTACAAAATTTATGTCGTGGATTTTCTATGATATATAACACCTTGTGCAAAATTTTCGAATTTTCCAAGCAGATTTACGACTTAATAAATTCGCGTTTCGGATGGACTGTTTTTCGTAAATCTGATTCGGTTTTGATTTTTTACTTATTTTTCTGTTTCAAATCTTAATTTACGAAAATTTGATGTGACATATCTGTATACATTAAAAGTTTCATAATTTTGTATGGTTTTGTATTTTATAAATTATTACATCAGATCTGACAATTTTCGATTACAAATTTTGTTTTTTATTAAAATTAATTAAAAATATTTGGCACAAAATACAAGTTAATTATGATATTTCAAGAGTTATCTGAACATATTCAAAGTGATTTTAACATATAAAAATTATGCTTTTAAGTTTTTAAAGAAATAAATGAATGGTTTATTGTATAAGCGTGAAGCTTTAATCTTTAAAAACAATTTGTCGAGGTTGATTTTTAAAGTCTTACTGAGGTTTCTAAGGGAATATTTTTGCTGTAACTTTTGTGTTAGGAATCAATCATAATTGATTCTATATTTGTTGTAGGAGGAAAATCTCCTTGAGTTAGTGTATGAAAAAACACATGCTGATTGTTTCATTTCAAGGTGAGTACTACTTGCGGAATCTTGATCTTAAAGTTTTTGAGGATGTTTGGATGACTTAAAGCATGAGATAGGAAACATTCAAAAGATTTTGGACTCACAAATGATTAATTGTTTTATATATTTGTGGAACTGAGGAATATTGTGGAATTTGATTATTCATGAGTTTTGGATATGGAGGTTGACAACTATCAATTTTTTTAATTAATTGTTTGGTCTTAAGGAATTAAGTGAGTCAGTATACTTGTTCATGAGGTAATGATAATACAGGGATGAATTAGTGGGTCAAGTTTAACTACATCCATGAGTAGATTTATCTACTCACGTTCTATCGACATGTTGGTATGTAATGATTAAAGGAGAAGTATTCAAGCTTAATGACGAAGGTTAGTTGATTGTCCAACAAGTTTATTAATTAAAGTAACGGTTCGTGTTAAGAAAAAAATTTTCGATGTGATTGTGTTTTGTTTTGTGAGTCATATTAAAGTGTCAATAATTAACAGCTAATATATAGACAGATATGAGCAATTAAAAACTCTGGACTTGTGACGCTAAGTATTGACAATTCAGGTTGGGGTTTTGCGATCATATTCGCTTCCTTCCGAGGCGTTTGATCAACGCGCTCTCTACATTCACTATTTTATAACGGATTAATCCAAATTGGTGTTGTTGAATCTCATTAACAGTGACGGAGGTCCCCCGGTTCGACATCTGTTACTGTTTAGTTGATGCCTTTCGACGTGGAAGCATGGTTCTGTGGCAATTTGTGTCTGATGAACACTTGATGTGGTTGATTTCCTAATGTGAACATGGGTTTTGGACAGTCTTGTCTGTTGCTCAATCTTAACAAATGTAATAAAATGGTATTGAGTCTATATTGAGTCGAGTAAGTCATTTTGCAGGTACAATCTAATTAACAGAAGCAGTTGAGATTTTGGATTGTGTTGTATTGAGCAGCTATATTTATGTAATATGTAATTGATTATTTGGTCTGGAGTTTGAGATCAGTTGTCATAAGTATAGTATTGTTAAGTGTTAGTGAACACCACAATTGGGTTTCTTTTGTTTCTAAACAGTGTCTGTAACTCGGTATGTCCAGTTTTAGGGGAATGTTGTCGTTTGTTTTCTCATCTCGTATGTTGTATGTACTCAGCTTTGCTGATTTGCGTGTGTTTTTGTGTTTGTTGTATGTCCACATTTCTTCTTTTTGGTGACCTGTGATGATCTTTATTTCCATTTGAAATTATGGGGGAGCAGACTTTTCACGTAAAAAGAATATATAATGTGCAGGTACTGTTGATGGCATATACATGTGATTTGGCAACGTTTGGGTTACGGAGTTCGGGTGTTATACTGCTTAGACTGTTGTTTAATGTTCTCTAAAAATTTTAGTATTTTAGTATCTGGATAAAATAGTTTTCAAGTTTCGGAGTTTGCCAAATATTTATCTTGATTTTTATAAAGCAAAGCTGGTCAATTGGTGACGGTTTTAAATTCTTTGATAGATTTCCTAAAAGTTTTGTTATTTGGTTTAGTCATTTTCCGTTGCAATATTCTGAATAAGCCAAAACGTTTTCACACGTGGCGATAACATGTCAATAGTTCTCCGTATCTTCAGTTAAATATTTCACATGAAAAAGGGAGAATTATTGGGGTGTTACAATCACTCAAATTCTTCCATTTCTTTTTTGTCGAAACTTCATTTTTTCGTTTTTAAACCCAGATTTTTGGGTTAATTTTCGACATTTTGGGGGTTTAGAGTTCATGAAATTGCAGAAATTTTTGAGGGGTTTTTTGAGTGCAATTCTGGGCAGTTTCCCTGACGTTTTTGGCTCTTGTTTGTGGCTCGTTTTTTGTGCGACACCCTTGCAGAATTTGGGTCAATATGGTTCGAATTCTGGGCAGTTTCCCCTCACATTTTTGCGATGGTGGTGGTTGTGCGATTTGGGTGCTTGTGTCGTGGTGATGGTTGGTGGCGATGTGGGTGTGTGCTGGTTATGCGTGTTTGTTGTGTGTGGCGGTGGTTGGTGGCGATGTGGGTGTGTGCTGGTTATGCGTGTTTGTTGTGTGTGGCGGTGGTTGGTGACAGTTTGGTTGTGTGCAGGACTGCAGGTGGTTGCTAGTGGTGTGCTGGTGCATTGTAAGTTGGAGGAAATGGAGGATGGCTGATGACAGTTTGGTTGCGTACAGGTGCGATTTGGGTGCTCGTGTCYTGGTGATGGCTGATGCAAATGGAGGATGAAGGATGGCTGATGGAGATGGAGGATGGCCACGCTAGGGTAGGGGATTGAAATGGTTTTTTTTTTAAGTTTAGGAATTAGATTAGTAAATAAATTTAGTTTAATTAGGGGTTAATTAGTTTAATCAGGTGTTAATTAGTTTAATTAGGGGTTAATTAGTTTAATTAGAGGTTAAACACTAACGGCGTTAGTTTTTCATCTATAATAAGGGTATTTGAGCTATTTTGTCTAACCTCGGGGGTACTTGAGGCATTTCTAAAAACTCAGGGGTATTTGAGGAATTAAGCAAAACCTCAAGGGTACCTGAGGAAAAATTCCTTATTTTTTTTATCCAATTGTTATGGCTTAGTAGTTCGTAGTGGGTAATTCTTTCTAATGGTATAACTTAGAAAAGAAAAAAGAAATAATAAATAATAAATAAAAATCTACTTGTACATCACCAATTCACCATGCACAAGTCTAAGAGGTTCCATCGAAAACCAATTGGTAATATGAGAAGCATCCCACCAAGTAAAGGTGGAAGCTGCTTGTACATCACCAATTCACTTCTTTCTTTCCTTGGCAATTTTTCTTTTCACGCTTTAATGTGAAATTCATATGAGAGTTTATATCTCAACACAATTATATCTAACCTATTCTATCCATCTTAACAATTTATTTTAACAACAAATACCTTCCATTAAAATATGTCAGTGTCATGAAAAAAAATTCATTGCAATATTACATATTGTTTATTATGTTCAAGACCGAACTCATTTACAACTTGTAAATTGTAATCATCAAAGTTCAATGTTAAAAACTATTATATGTTTATACTTTCATATGCCATAAAGGTAAAATAGGCTGCTTTCTTTTCAGTTTTGTACTTATTTGAATCAACTCATTAACTCAGTAGAAAATGTATAAACAAAACGTTTGTAGGCGATGATGCGTAATAAGAAAGGAAAGATAACAAATACTTAGTTATTTTTAATAAACTTAAGCAATAGTAATATCTTATAATACGAGTGTAACAAAAATGTGAGTAATTATTATGAGATTTTGACAAAATTCACTTATTAGTTATAATAATTGTGACCTTTGAATTCTTAAAAATTACATAAAGCAGAATTTCTTTACTTATCAATGTTACTATTAATCCCAGTTTAGTTCAACCTGAATCTATTTATTACATAAACCCCGTATTTAGTTTGTTAACATTTAATCACAATCAATTGTACGTTTCACAAGAAGTGAAGCCCTTAAATTTTCTATCAAAATGAATTAATCAATGAAAATTTGTGTTGAGACAGATAGTTATGTAGGTACTACGTAAAGGCTTGCTAACACAATATAATTTGATTACTGCTAATCTAATCAAATAGATCTTGTATTTAGCTAATTAATCTTGAGGATTATTCTTTATGATGAGCTAGCATTACGCACTGTCGAAGATTGAAAGAAAAGGGAGTAACATAGCTGTTTGCTCTTTTTAATCAAGTAAAAATAACATTCTAATTAAACACTCTTTTAAACACCCACCTTTAATTTCAACTAAATCAACAAGAATAATCTTAATTAAAGTCATATCTTTGGTCTTATTTTACTGTAATGTTAACATTTCGTCATACTTCAACATAGCACATCTCTCTCAGTGTGTTGGATATTATCGATAACTGCATCTTTTGCAAAAATTCTGATGTTTTGCTAACTAATTAAACCTTACATTAATGACAAATTATATTAATTCTCTGATATCATAATGTATCAGGCATGTATTGAGAGCAGCAATGGTCCCCGTAAAATAAATAATAAAATAAATTACTAAATAAATAAGTCACTATGGTAAATATTTCGTCAATTTTTCACTCTCATGTAGAAAATTATACTCGACAATAATAAAACAAGCCAAAATAGAAATAACAGAATATCCGGAGGAATATTTTGGATAAGCAATTAAAATATTTACATACGAGGACAAAAAAGTGTTTATTTAATAAAAATATATCTCATATATCAAGTAAAGTGTAACACTTTCTTTTTATACGGAAGACAGTATATTTTTTTCTAATTTACTTCAAAAACAGTTTATCATTTCACAACCGCGTACCATGCATTTAACTCCAATTACATAATTGGGTCAAATCAAGAATCAACATATCCCAATAACTAGTTCTACTCTTTTTTTATACATTTTTTTAATTTCTTTTGATAAATAAATTCTGTTCCTAATAACACAAATATGATCGATCAAGTAATCAAAATCAGTCTATAATTAATGCTTAACATACAAGTGAACCATTAATTGATCATTAAATGAAGTCATCCCAAAAGATTGCCGTCCATCTCCCTACTATCTGAGAATCTTCATTCGCTGAATAATAATCTCTTATTATATCTTATCTTTCTAATTCTTCCAATTCAAGCATTAATTTCTTTCTCAATTTAATTATGATGTACATATTATTTGAACCAGGTCCCGAACAACCAATCCAAATCATATCAGTAGTTTATATGTATGTACTTCATAGGTGAATGAATAAACAAGGACAATAGATTAGATTGGGCAGAAGCATATTATGAAACGCGATCTAGTACACGTACAACTCTCACTTAAACAAAAATTGAGAGTGATATGTATCTAGCAATTACACCAAAAACCACTAACTTAATTATAAGTTCATGTATAATTGTGTTTATTGCATGCATGACATGCAATGCACACAAAGTCTTATTTGCGCAAGGTAAATCAACTAGGCTCGGATAACAAATTTGTAATATTTTTTTGGAGTTTAAATTCTAAATTGAATCCTGGCTTCAAAAATCCAAGACTATGGGGTCTAAAAGAAACTCCATACATTTGGAATTCGATATCGTATGATGAATCGATAAGTGCAATACCCTATAGAGTGTAATGACATTTTCCTTATTTAACAATTATAATATTTGTAATCTCCATTATTCGACTAGTTTCACTTTAAATCGTAAACTTGATTCTATTATCAATATATAGTGAAATGATCAAGATAATCGTACAATATGAATACGGACTAGATAGATCTGCTTTAATGCCGGATAAGATACGTATTACATTGAATTCGATCTCAATATGAGTGATAAATAATGAAGTCCCCTCTATCTTTAATTGCTATATTTTGACCAAAATAAAGACATGCAGTAAATTATTCTGAAAATAGAGAGACTTGATATTTTCTATCTGAATCGAAAATTTATAAAGTAATCTCAAATCCAAGTCATTAACAATATCAAATGTAAATAATTACTCGTACAATAGTTATCGTGACACCCCTAACATCCGACGATAGGGATCTCCCTATAATGAAATCAACACATTGGGACTATAATTTTAAAGTTGATTATCAGGAGTAATTGGGGAAACAAGGTAAGATAATATAAATAAGTCCAAGTCTTATTTAAAAAAAACCCTACGCAGGCAGTTAATAGGCGTCTTGAATCCGCAATGGTAGTGTTCCCGTTACTAATGAGAAGAGCATTCCTATTCTAGGGCAATCATAGCTAATTAAACATGTTAATCAAAATAATTATGAGAGGAATCTTTTATATAAAGACAGTATGGCCGACAGATGAGGCAAAGTGCCATGTTAATTGATTTCTTACACAGAGTAAACTTCCTGTTAAAAATGGAGCTCTAATCCCACGCTATTTTTCTTTTCTTTTTTCCTCTCTCTTTTAATTTTCTTTTATAAGACGAAGACGACTACCTCTATACACAAACGTATGCGTACTAGCACCCTCACAAGCTTAATTAACTATATTTCTTATCATCATTGATATAAGGATCTTGTGACGGTGTTCTTGATGACGTGTGATTAGATTAACATTACAGTCGATCCAAAACACATTGCATACGCCCATCAGTAGCGTAACTTTTATTTAATTTATCATTTTTCCACTTAGTGTCTTATAATTAAACGCTCTGAACCTCCTATCGGCGACGCTATTAATCTTTACATAGACTCAAGTATTACGGAGTTAATAATTTATTCTTAACACTTTTTCATACGCAATTTATATTGGTAAATGGTTTTTTTTTTAATATTTTAAATTTGTTTTTGATGCACTACTTAATATAGCTAGCTTTGTTCCCGCTCCAACTAATTCTTATTAATCTTTCTGATAAGATGTCGTATTTCTTTTTGTGCAGAGAACTTGATTATCACTGTTAGTTTGAACACGTCTTACATACAAGCGTACATCTCACTTTTATACTGATGATCGTATCAAACATATGAATGCATTTCATGCATTATTTAATATAGGATCCTATGACACTTTTGCAGGTCAATCCGCCTATATTGTGGCATGTCGCCTAACTATTAAAGCAGTATTAGCTCTGTTCCTTTGGACTTATTTCTTATAGTGTATAAGTTCAGGTTTAAATTAAATTCAATTAATTAAGTTCAAATTCTTCAGCTACCTAATCACAAATTCTACTCATCAATAAAATTCATTCACATCAGTAAGTTCATACAGTTCAGTTATTAAGCATTCAAAGTTCACCTAAATTTCATTTCATTTCAGTTCAATCATACCTAACCTAATCTTCTCAATTCCTCATAACATCATTCTCAGGTAAGTTAAGCGTTAAGATAAGTCACAGCTTAAAGTAATTTTCTAGTTAAGTCAGTTCCCGATTAGTCAAAGAAACGAGCCTTAGCTCTTTCTCTATTTTTTTTTTTTTGCCCAAAATGCGGACCAAATTTGAAGTATCATAAGTTTAAGTCAACAAAACAGGACACTTAATATATACACTGATCATGTGTGTTCATAGACCAGTCTTGAATTTGACAAATGCCAACGTAAAGAGTAAACTGTATTAATTGATCTATTCGTACGCACATCGTCCAATTCTTATTACACGTCGCATGTATCGCGATGACCGTAGAGTGGAATTGACCAGAATTGATGCTGTTAATTCACATGAAATAAACTTTTTAACACTGAAAAATTACACTCGCACACAGAATTCATGATAATATTGCTATAAATTAAAAAAATTATAAGCAAAGAAAAGAAGAAACAAGATTTTGCCATGCATTCTTACTTAATAATTTTAATTACTGAGCTATGATTACCTAGTATTAGTGTATAGTATAGCTAAGGTCGAACGTTATTCTGAAAGACGCAGTATCAGAGGCAACTAACTTTCCCACCATTAATCAAAAAAAAAACATATAATCAAGATTCGACCTACGAGAATACTTCACAAACATCTCCACCTTAAGTAGTTAGTTAGGAGAAGAAGTTATATAACAGAAGTACCCGAGTTCGAGCAAGTACCCAAACACATCACATGCACTAGCACTTGTGTAGGAAGGGTCCACTTAAGCTGCTGCTTGCAGAGGCGCAGGACGGGCGGGGACCGGCAACGCGGCTGACAGGGCAGTGCACCCCCTATTTTGTGTGGAAAAGAAATACAGACAAACCATCGTTTTATGACTATGTTCTTGGAACTTTATTGCATTGTTATTGATTTCTTAATTCTGTCACTTTTACGTGATTATTAATCTATGTTAATTGCACTATTGTTAATGGAATTGGAAATAATTTGAAAATTAATTTTTTTTATTGTTGAAATACTTGAAATATAAATTGTCTGTTGTCTAATTATTTGAATAATTGTAACTAACTTTATAACGTGCATATACTCTTGAAGTAGTGAAGTTGAGTATTAGTTTTAGATTTAATGTGCTAGAATTACTTGAGATTGAGAAGAAAGCATGGCCTCACTAATTGGATGATATAAAATTTAAAATAAATAGTTGGACTATGTTTCATAATAATAAATCATCGACCGCTTTCTAAAAATGAACACGACCCGACAGATTGTCTAAGTTCTCTGTTATATTTTATTCTTCATGTTTTTTTATATTAGTAAGAACTCTACTATTATGACCTTCATGCTTGAAAAGTGTCTAGACTTGCAATTTAATCTTAAAACAGATTGATTATTATTGTGTATTTTTTTTCACCCCACATTGATATGAATTTGAAATTATCCTAATTAGCAAACACCCTACCTCGATTTCAAATCCTAGCTCCGCCTGCTTGTGGTTTGTGTGCTATAAAAACAAACAGTCCGTGTATTCATGACATTTGCCATAAGAGATTGCTACTAACACTAAATATAACTTTGTACGTGTAATGTTTAGAACACACAATCAAGAGTTAGATCATCACAGCCTGTATACATTTGATGTCGACCACTTAAGAAAAGCTCTCTGCTTTTATAAATTGTACATTCACATAATGATATTAGAGTATAACTGACTTATATATATATTGTATATATTACTTGGGTATAATTAATTAGCTCGGTAATCCAAATGCATACAAATTGCTTAGCGGACATGTGCATTGCTCTTTAACCATGCCAAAAACTCCAAATCATGCGCGGATAATACAGAACTAAAAGTAGCAGAATCTTAGGAGTATAATAATTAAATACATACATATTGTCAGTATTTGAAGATACTAGTACCAAGTTAAAAGCGTATAATGACTCATAATATAAGTATGATAGTATAGATGACCGGCAACGGCCGTCTGGCCACAGCAAAACGCGTAACTTACATTTGTCCTTAACAAAGGTGAACTTTTTGGAGAACAGATCGCACTTGAAGAGAGGTAGTATTGTTTGTTTCGAGGTTATATAATATTACATTCAATTTTTATTAACTAATTAAGATTGTCGTATGAATAATCTTATTAGTTCTGGAGTCCATTTAATAAAGATTCATTATACTATTCTGTATAATTAGTTCTAAAATGGTACCGTAAAGGTTGCATGATGTCATGACAAATCCACGACTAAATTGACTGTCGATCAAATGCTAAATTATTTTTAATCATTTACCACTCAGCTTCCTTACTATCTCATCCATCTCTAAGATAACTGTTATCATTTTTCTAACAATATATAGTACTAAGAAATTACATAAGAGCCGAATCGATGAACTCCACCCATATGCTACTTCGGAATGTTAAGGAAGAACTGTCAACCACTGACAAATCCCCAACTCAGAACTTCGAAAGTATACTAGGCTACATTTAACCTAACGCTAACTGGTGTATTAAAGACGTAGTAAAAAAATTAGTGTGGTAGAAAGGCAAGGATTTGACAATAATATGCTAATTTTCTTCTCCAACGGAGGAACGGTGCCCGCTGATTATTCCCATGCAACAATCGCATTCCCACTGTTCTGCTCAACTCTTTTTTCTTTATTCTAAATGATTTTAATCTTAATCATTTCTTTCTTGTTACAGTTATCTGTTTTTCTTCTTCTATTTTGACGCTACTTCATGGTCTACACCTTTCATGTCATCCTTTTAGTTTAGTTATATTCGACATGCAGCACACTAAGGATTGTAGAAATTCAGCATTGCATCACACTAAGTTTATTAAGAATTGCACTATGAAATTTAAAAAATTAACATAGTATTATATTGCGCGAGTGTAACAAAAGTCTGTTTATTGGATTTATTTTCAAAAATTTTCAATCAATCAGTTTTCTTGAATCTGATGAACTCGAAATAGACTGATTAAAAAAAAAAAAATCCTGAACGAAATAACAATAATACATGTTCCACATTATAAATCTCGCACTTGAATGATATTAAGGGTGACTGTCGGAACAATGTCATCCTTGTGATTGTCGTGATTTCTTCTTCATCATGAACGTACGACATTTATTAACAGAGTATGTATGGGGTTTAATAGTTTAGCGAAAAACTGTGATCACATATGTCTAACAACAGGGCTGTTACTTTCAATTTGTTTTCAATTCAATTCTTTCAGTTAGTTATTCTCAATTAAAAAAAAACAATTGACCTTAGACTACGAACTGTTGTTATTAATTAGAAATCTAATATACAATAATAGTTTATAATAACGCACAGTAGGTTATTTATACCGAATAATAATAAAGTAATCAATTTGATACTATAGGTTATGTAATTGATGCTCCTCTAATTTGCATACTGCAGAATAATTGTCAACTGACGAACATGTTCTGAAAAAGCGTTTTGATTTTAAAAAAACAGCAAAATTAATGCTGAAACCTAAGTAGCCAAATTCCACGTTAATTCATGCAATTGCAGAGGAGTGTTTATATTCTTCTCAAATTTGGAGACACTTGCTTTATGATGCTAATTGGGATAACACTACTATACTTCACCTCCAACCATATAATTTATTGATTTGAAAATGTTAAACATATTCTTAGAGCGTTACGGCTGATTAATGACCACTGATTGATGTATAAATTTTATAAATCTATTATTTTTGATATCTCTTAATAATATGTTAAAACATCATTAAGCAGGTACATAAAACTAATAACCCTTAATTATATACCAACTCAAATTATATATGAATAACGAGACCGTTAGATGACTTATTCTTCAAAACTTATTATATGCTGAAAAAAGTCCATCGATCTTAATAAGTTGAAAGTTCAGACTATCTTCTAGTAAGCATAAGAAAACAAGAAAATAACTAGAGCATTTTCGCACAGGTGCGATCAGATTTCATGGTCTGATAACAGAATTCGTATCAAATTCACGGGAACAACAAATTCAATCATACACAATACGTAGTCACTACATACCCTGAAATGATGTAGAATTTAGAACTCACACTATAAAATACTAGTGGGACCAATGAGCTAGCTAATGCTACAATTATAAGCCGTATTAACTACTACTTCACCGGTTTCAAATATAGCTACACTTATCCATTAAGGATGTTTAATTATCAGGGGTACACTTTTTTTTTTTGAATAAAATTATTATCTCTATTTCTCTCTTCTCGTCGTCCTCTTATTTTTTCTTCTTCTCGTATCTTCTTTCTTCCAAAATTTATTCTAGAAATCGCTCACAACTAAAGTGGCCACCTAATCGAAAGGAAAAGAATAAATATTTTTGAAAAAAATGACTTGGGATTGGAGGTAGAGAAGGGCATGCTCATTATCACATGGCAAATACATGAATTCAGAAATTGAGCCCACACAATATGTGGAATGTGATGAATAAGAACTTGTGAATAACGAACTTGTATATGCATGATCAATTGATCATCATCCTTTTGATTTGATGTGACAGCCCTCATCTTCATTCATTCCTTTGTATCAGCTCTTGTACGTGAATTTGTGATGGATGATTGACATAATATGGGCTGATTCTCAGGGTAGCAATCCTTTGTATGGAATGTGACCTAGGTTAGGTCAATTTCACCTCAACTTCAATAATTTCATTGACATTATATTCTATTTTTTAAAAAAAATATAAATAATCTCAACTAAACATTATATTAAATGAATATATATGGAGTACTTTGTAGTACAATAATTATTAGGATTTTTTTTTTTAAAAAAATAAAATTGTATACCTTAATCAAGACATCAGCCCTTTCGTTAAATAGTATGCACTATTCAAACATTTGTTATTTGTGTACAAATCCTCGATAGTTTTGTGTTCTTATCAACCACGCAGCTATTGATTAATTAGAAAATTTATGTATATCGACATCGTCTCAAAATTATTAAAGCTACTAAGCTAAGGATATTCACCTCCAAACCTTTGTTAATTGAAATAAAATTCAACATAATCTTTCTATATTTCCACACTCCTCAGCGTCTCACGTGAATAATGACCATTTTTATTGTTCACGTGAGTGAGAGTGTCGAAATCACCCCTCCTATATTAAGTTGTTGATGAGTTATGTTATACGAAGTACATTATATACTACTCCGTATTAAAGTATGTACATACATGTTGTCTTTAGGCAGGGTTTGTCATATCGAAGCATTGATTGAACACATTACCTAAATACCTAAAATACAAGTAGAAAAAATTTAGAAAATTCGCAACAAATTCACCGGTAAGGCTACACACCACATATACTACCCCAATACTCCTTTCTATTGATCCTTCTCATAACGGTCCCTCCTAATGATCCACATTCTCCCTCATTTTTCCATTCTTACCGGCTAATGTACGTAGATCAGAGGAGTGCACATACATTAAGTGTATGTGTATCATCTCTCCAAATTCACTCGTAAATAGGTCAGATCAATAGCTCGKGGAGGGGAAGTGAGTGATTGGGTCAGTCACAAAGAGATAAGGGACAACCAGATCCATTCAAGAGACCTGTTAATAACATGACCTTCCTTGTATCAAGACATTATACTATGCA
>SNQN01009892.1:3717-19375 GCA_008642245.1 Bassia scoparia
TGATGCTTACAGGAATGCTGACACACTAAAATTATGTTCTAGCTATAATTGTTAAAAGTTACTCCGTAAAACATATGGAACTTTCCAAATAGAAATTTGAAGCCTTTATATGATAAGATCTTGCAAAATTTTAATACTGTAACAAATGGTTGAAAAGAAATTGTTGATGGTATCCTTGTTAAAACATATCAATGCCATTTAAGATATTGGAAAGAAATTTATATGTAAATGTTGTTATTTATGATGACTTGTTTGTACATCTCGTGTCAATAATTGCTTAGTGTTGGTCTGATGGTATTACAAGGCATGCAATATCAGTTGACTATAGTTCATATTCTATTTTATCTGGAGCTTTTATTATCATAAAATCAAAATTTTAAAACTTAGTAATATTCTATAGCTTATATACAAATATCTGTGTGCAGCCACTTGTAGTARTCATGCACAATTTACAAAGAGAGAAAATGGCAATTAATTTGCAAATCTTAGAACCCTGGCTCTGAGAATATCAATTTCTTGTATTTGTGCTTGAAAAAGTTGATTTTTTTTCAAACTAAGTCATTAATAGTGTTTGTGATTTTGGCTGTAGGTATTCATCTGGGTTCATTAACTTGTAACACCAAGACGTGTGATTTTTAATAGGAATTTGAAGAAAAATGGAAATGAACTTCTAAATTTCACGAGATATGTTTCTCTGATTGCATTATCATACCAGTATGCATGTTCTTAGTGTTTATTCTGCATTTGTACTCTTTTAATTCTCATATGCATAAATTAAGTACTAATCTTATGATTTTGAACGTGCAGGGTGCTTTTTGGTATTATGTGAAAGGTCGAGACGAGCATAGCTTATGAGCTTCTTAATATGGTCTAAGTCATTACTTTTTGTAGCGTATTTAGAAACTAATATGAAATGATGTAATTTTTCATTTTAGTTTTCTTAACTTTTAAAATTTCATAGTCGTAATGTATCTTTTGTATATATACAAAAATGCATATGTAATACATTTGAACTAATATTAGTGAAAAAAATTCTTTATTTGCTATTTATGAGTACATTTTTCTTATATATTATTATTTGGCTATGAATTTTTCGTTGCACTTAACAAACGATATTGCGAAATGAAAACAATTTATTGAAACGACTTATGTATAGTGACTTTAGTGTGAATATATTATACACGAGAGTTTGTGGCAATGTAAAATTTTAGCCACGGTAATATTTGTAGTAAAAGTAATTAATCAACCATAATAATACTTGTAGCTAGAGATTAGTTAGTCATGGGATGACTCATAGCAAACATAAATATTTTAGCCACGTGAGTTGTTATGGCAAAGTATATTTTTAGCCACGGTAATATGTGTAGCGAAAGTAATTAATTAGCCACAATAACAATTGTGGCAAGTGATTTGTTAGCCATGGGAACATTCATGGCAAATTTATATTTTAGCCATGAGAGTTTTTGTAGCAAAACCAGTTGGTTAGCCACAATAACACTTGTGGCAAGAGACTTATTAGTCATGGGAGCACCCGTGTCATGCTATTTTTTAGCCACAAGAATAAATGTGGCATAAAAATCGATTTATGCCACACCCTTAGTTTTTCATGTGGCAAAATTGTAGCCACGGTCACTTGTGCCACAGGAATAATTTTGAGAATTCCCGTGGCTAAACCACATAGCCACGGAATTTTTCAACATGTGCCATGATTCCTAACGTGGCACAAGATGCAATTTGTTGTAGTGGATATTGTTATGGTATTTTATTAAAGTAATCGTTTTGAGCTAAAACTAAGAACAAACAAAATCACTAAGTTACATATTATTTTACTAACAATGGGCCCTCACTTTTGTCTTGGAAAAGACATCACTACTCTGTGAGTGACCCGATTATCTCATATCTAGTGAGGTGTCTATCATCCCTAAAAAATTTGTGGGTTCAATAAACCCGATTGAACCTCTGCGTGGATCCGCCACTACATAGAGATAACCGCCAAACTGTCCTCTCGCGTTTTTCTTCAATCCACGCCTATAAAATAGTGGATCAAAGGCAGAGCAAATAACAAAAACTAACAACACATCAAACCTCAACTGATCTCTTTTTTCGCATTTACTGCTTTTCTTGACCGCACTTTGCTTAGTAGCCAAGTACAGTTTAGCATAGATTAACACTAGTATAATGTAATCTATCATCATGTATCATTCATTTGGTACTTTTATTTCCGATTGTGTGAATATGGAAGTAATCATCTTTCTTTGTAATGCAATTGTAGTCTGACCTTCTGGAATATATTGGAGTGAATCTGCGTCTTGAAGATTACACCAATTGATCGAACGCAAACTTCTAGTGAAAAGTAAGACTTTATTTGCTTTTAACTGTTTTTAACAAAATAAAAAATTGTGNCCCCTTTGTATTATAAATAGAACCTCTTGCTATTAGATGAGGCAGAGGTGGAGGAAAAGTCTGAGAGTTCTAGTAGGAGAAGAAGTTGTATCTGAAAAGGAGAGTAGTATGTTTTCGTTAAGCAATTCAGAACTTATGGAMTGATTCTCCTAAGTTTTGAAAAGTTARATCTATGTAACATATCTATATTATGAAATAAGAAGAGTATTTTCTGAATATTTATCTTTTGTCTCTAATCTATCGCATAATGAGGAGTGTAAATCCATAGATGCCTTTACTGTTGAGCCATGGTGAGGCATTTGGAGTCGGCTGATTGGTATTCCGAAGATGACCAGATAGATTCAGTGATTAAAAAACATATTCAGGTATGAAATTCTTACTTCTAATATGAATAGTTATCATAGATATATATTGAGTAGAAACTTTATTTACGAAATGAAAAATCTTATGTTTAATCTAGACTATTTTCATGTTAATAAGTCCATGTTTGAGAATATTAACAGTATTCAATTTGGGATGGTTGTTGAGACCTTTATAATTCATTAGTATGAATTATCTAGATAATTCGATAAACCAAATCCGTAAGGATTATATTCAAGATGAACATGATAGTAATTTAGATTGGTTTGATGAAGAAAGCATTTACAATTTAGAAAATCTTTTAGAATATTAATCTACACTTAAAAAATTCACTTAATCGTAATTAAGTCCCTTAATTAATGTTAGTATTTTCTTTAATATTTACTTATTATTTTCTTGCCTTAATGATATTGTTATGGTATTTTATTAAAGTAATCGTTTTGAGCTAAAATTAAGAACAAGCAAAATCACTAAGTTACATATTATTTTACTAACAACGGGCCCTCACTTTTGTCTTGYAAAAGACATCACTACTCTGTGAGTGACCACCTTTATCCCATAACTAGTGAGGTGCCTATCATCCCTAAAAAATTTGTGGGTTCAATGAACCCGATTGAACCTCTGCGTGGATCCGCCACTACATAGAGATAACCGCCAAACTGTCCTCTCGCGTTCTTCTTCAATATAATCCACGCCTATAAAATAGTGGATCAAAGGCAGAGCAATAACAAACTAAGACAACACCATCACTCAACTGATCTCTTTTTTCGCATTTATTGCTTTTCTTGACCGCACTTTGCTTAGTAGCAAGTACAGTTTAGCATAGATTAACACTAGTATAATGTATCTATCATCATGTATCATTCATTGTACTTTATTTCAGATTGTGTAATTGGAAGTAATCATCTTTCTTTGTAATGCAGATTGTAGTCTGACCTTCTGGAATAATTATTGGAGTAATCTGCGTTTGAAGATACACCACAATTGATCCAACGCAGAACTTCTAGTGAAAGTAAGACTTTATTTGCTTTAACTGTTTTTAACAAAATAAAAATTGTGGATTCAATAAGCTCGGTTGAACAGGCATGGATCGGCCATAACCGTTTTACACCCTGCGTTTGTTCCTTACTTCTTACATCCTAGTCTAGGTAGTTAACTTTAAGTATAAAAATACCCAAAACAATGTTGGAAATTAATCTTACGTCCAAAAAATTACAAGTCACAAAGATAGCAAGATTCTGTTTAATCAATACCAGGTCTACCACTAGAAATTCAGCACTAAATTTTTACGTTTTATATTACTTTTATTTATTATTTAATTTAAGTCCATAATTATTTCAGTAAGTACTTAACAATTACATACCTCATTTAATTCATTTTCAAATTCAAACCAAAAATCAAGAACGTCATTAAACTTATTCAATGGCGGACGTCAACACCACCACACAGACGAATCGCACACCACTGCAGATATCTCAATGTCGACGAAACTCAGAGGCAGCAACAACCGCATAAGAAGAACATCAAAACAACACCAATCTTCTGCAGAAAACTCTGACATCCAAAATGGAGAAATGAACATTTCATCACTTTCAGTATCTGGCCACCCACGCAGCGCACTCGCGAGGCTGTAATCAATCGTCTCATCGAAACGCTCTCGACACCTTCAGCTCTCCAAGCGTTACGGATCGATGCTTCCAGAAGAAGCGTCGGAAACTGCGAATCCATCGAAGAAGAGGCTTCAAATGTCGCCGCTAATTCCGCCGCTAATGGTGTGGTGTGGTGCGATGGTTCGTCTTCTCGACCATTGATGAAAGATTGAGATTCTTCAGTTTACTCAAAGGATTAGTAGGAGGCATGCTAGTCGGTGAAATCGAAAGGTTCGACGCTGCAAGGAATCGGATCTGCTGATGCAAATGAATCTGATCGTGCTACTGTTGCAAGTGGAGGATGTTTTCTTCTTCGATTGATATGAATCTACAATTAGTGTTTCAAAATTTTAAATTTCTGTGTTTCGTGGAATTCAGTGAACTTGGATTGGTTATCGTAATGGATTTTATATGGTTTATGTCATGAAATATGATATTGGTATCTATGATATTCTGGATTTATATCGTTATGGTTTTTTTTTCCCTTTCTAATATGAATCTGCTAATGCTGCAATCGTATGAATTGGGATGTTGTGCCTGATTCTAGGGTAGTGTAATTGCCGATGTTGATAATTATCTTCCTAGTAGTATAATGTAAATCTGATGTATTTGTATCTTAACATGATGATTTTGGGTTCAATTCTTCTATGACTGTCCATATGCTGTAGTTCTATGGATGGATGCTTATGAGTACTGAGTGTGAGGAATTGAGGAGTATATCTTTAGTTTCGAACGATGTAAAATCTGATTCTCACTATTGAGGATTAGGGATCAGTGGTTATGACTGCCATATGAGTGCATAAATGAATTCGGAATTCCATGCTGATACAATGAAATGTGATGAATTCTTGCATAATATGAATACTACGCGAAGATTTGGTAGTTGGAAGTCTTGATGATGTGCTTTATGCTATGTGACTTGTAGTATCAAAAGGACAAGTATAATCTCAGAGTAATTTAGCTTGTTATAACTGGATATACTTGTGAGTTGTGACGATAATTGAGTATGTATTTGTCCAATTGATAAAATTAAATGTATTACTCTGTTGAATTAGTAGTCGAAATGTGACAATGCTGTGAATGTTGTATTGAGATTATTTTATTTTATAACATGATTTGAGATGTCGTAGAAGAGTCATTGTATTGTTAGGCTTTGTTTGATAACTATGTGGGGGTGATGAAGGGGAGGGAAGGGAAAGGAAGGGGGGTGGAAACGATGAGTTTTCCTTCCATATCTCTCTATTGTTGGAGAGATCAATTTCTTACAAATTATCCTCCATTCCCTCCCTCATTTGTTATCCAAATCAAGGAAATTTCATCCTCCATTTTCTCCATCATTTCCTTCGATCCAAACATTGGTTAAAGTCGATTGGTGTTTGTTGAGCTTATTTGGTAACGAAAATGGTAAACCTTGCTATACACGAGGTTTTTCATATAGCTAACATCATTTTCTTTTGTTCCGTTTTCAATCAGAAATATGCTTCTGTAATTCTGCAATTTTGTATCTAAAGTTTGTCATTCTGGTTGTTTCCATGGAAAGAGTGAATCAGTGCAAGTTTTCTAAACTGTTTATATTTGGGTGTAGTGTGATTAGTTTGTGTTTTGTACTGTGATTAGTTTGTGTTTTGTATTTTTGAATACATRGTATRAATATTTTTCTACATWAGAAGCTTTCCAGAGTCGGTTTCAGCGTTTAGGAATAACATCCTCCTAGGCCCTAGTCCCAGCCTTTGATCATGCTAAAGTTTTTAAAGTAGAGTTTTAAATTAAGCATGGTATTGTAGTTCAGTTGAAACCAAAACAATACGTATTGTGATAAGGCTGAAAAGTATATCTTTAGTCTCCTTGAAGCAAACCAAATGTAGAAACACAAGAATAACAGAGGATTCAAAAGAGAATTGCAAACAAACAAAACTTTAGAGATAATTGCCRCACTTCTTTGGTAAATTCAAAATTATTTTAAAAGTGACAGCTAAAAAGTAAGAAATATGTCTTTGGGACAAATAATTGAAGCCATACCTCAGATGTCTTCATCAAGAAATTGAAAAGAACCCGAACCTAGTGAACAGAAAAAATTGAAAGATACTTGTCATCCTAAAGAGAGAGAGACATGAATGAAAGTAGATAGTGAAATGGTGATGCTACAGTCCAGTAGGGGAAGAGAACAAAAGAGTATACATTCTTGTGGAGGCAATTAGGTATATAGTTGTGACGAAAGACCAAACAAGGCTTTTCATTAATCTATGTGTTGTTTCATGTGATAGTCAACCTCTAGTTAGTTTGAATTACAGCTTTTGATCATTGCTATTGTACACAACACAGGGTTTTTCAGAAGTTGGCTTAGTCTTCTTGAAGGATGTTGTTTGTTTATGGACTTTCGTTGAACAAATTGAATGAAGTGAGGATAGTGAGCTTTTAAAAAATGGGAAGGTTATTGAGCAGATGTGTAGTGTGTTTCAATAAGAGTCTGAAAAGTAATAGGATTTGTTTTGAAGACGGAAAAAATATCTTCAAGATCCTTGTACTTCTGGCATTGTCCTGTGATAAATTATGGAAGCTAGTGGTTTTTATGTAGGTCACATTCAGGAGCTTAAGAATATCTAAAGCTATCATAATTTTGATCAGTTGGAACCAGATTGATGATGGATAAATCTATCGGAATAAGAATACGGGGAACAAATGAAGCTTATGCTTCTTAAGTCAATATTGCGGAGGTCATAGGTGCGGAGGAAGTAGCACCCATTTGAAAACATAAAATGCATTATTATTTGTAACTTCTTTTTTGGGCATTTCATGTCTGGATTTAGTCTCTCTGCCAGAGGGCAAGGCTGCACTGCTTCAATGCCTACTTTGTGGAGTTTTCTGTGGTAGTTGCTGCTATACAAACATGATTGTCTCTGATAAATTAAACAGGTTATCTGAATAAAACTTGATAAATTGTACTCCGTACTTTGATTTGTTACCCTTTTTCTTCTCCGTATTGAGCTTGTAGATGAAAATTCCTTTTTGCGTAAGAAGAGGCCCCTGTAAATTTCCTGGTAGGAGACATTATCGTAATAATATCTGTTCTAATGTTCAAGCTTTTACGTAATTAAATTTCGGATGTACTTGGAACTGTAATTCATAGAATTGGACTGTATATCCTAGGAAGAGATGTGAGACCTCCCCGTGTGCTTCCAGTAAGTCTGAAACCTTGATGACCCGGCATGGATGACACGGCATTTATCCAGGTATTTATCGATGGACCGTCCWTGGATCCCTGGTTTGAAAATGTGTTGTTACTTCTTAAATTTTATCAGTACCATTGTAGGCTTGGAAGTCTGAACCATTTTTCCTTGCATTATTAATGTTTCCAAAGTACGATTTCATTGTCCTTACAAATGAAAGTATACTTTAAGCTCCTTTCGTTTTTAATTAGTTGGGGAAAGACCCTACTGCTGGGACTCGTAACTGGTGTATAATACATGAATGACCCAAATATGGAGTAGTGTCATTGTCTCCTTTGGTTAGTGCTCATTTAATGATCAGGGCACTTGCAGTTGAGCACTTACTAAGGTAGGGGTCACCTTAAGCTCGGTTACGTGGTTGCACCCTACCGTTCTATATGCGTGAAAATAAATGTCATTTGTTTGCAGTGATGTTTTGCAATGGAGATTAACCTGGTGTAAATGTATTGTAGAACTTCCTGAGATTAATGAAATGATTTAGTGATTTAGTGACAACTGTTGCATTTTACTTAATTGCATGATATCATTATTTTTTGAGTACTTGTATACGTATCGAAAGGTATTATGGAACTCTGACATGCTTAATTAGAGAAGCGTAAGGGCTTCGCCTTCATAGGTGAGCCAGATTGTGTGAATTGCATTGATGCGGCAGTTATTGTTTATTTTATAGCAATTTGAAATTTTGAAGTTGGGTTTGTTTGACTGAGCTCATAATTTGAGGTAGGGTTGTATCGTTCCTGAATCTGGTGTGTTATCATTTTTGGGTTTAAACTACGTGAAATGACCTCTCGGAATAATCAATTTTGGTTCATATTAATCGATCCACAATATGGTTAAGACCTTGATTGAAATTTGTAGAATTGTGTGAGGTGTGATCTTGTCAAGTACCTAAGCCAATTTTTAATGGGCATCACGTTGTTTCTGTAGTTCTTGTGAGGAGCAAATTGTAAAATCATACCAACAACATTAGATTGACTGTCATCTGACCATGCGAAGAAGAGACGTTGGTTCTCTTCGGTTCGCTATCTGTGTGGGTTAGTTTTCATCTGAAATCAGTAATTATGTTAGGGGGAGAATTGACATGAATTGTCATAATCATATTTGGAAGCCAGAATTCTGCAGCAAAGAAAAATGTCCACTATGAAATGCCCAAACACAAGTCCAAATATACATCATATGTATTGCAACATTAGTGATTTAGTGGCTTGATTCACACCAAATTGGTGGTTTAGACGACTGAAATCGACCACTAGTGGCGTCTAAACATAGCTGTAAAGAGGAGCTACAATGATAGCGACTTTGGTCATGACCCATGGCTAATTCACAACGTAACAAAAATAATTTGTAGTACAAGACACCGAAACAAGTACGAGTACACTTGTTGTATACAAGGTTATCAGGATCGAGATGAGGAGTGGAATCGTATCGTGAAATCGGACCATAAGAATCGTATCGATCCTACAAATTTTTTTAATAATAATATTTTTCTATATATTTCAACGATTATATATTATATTTTGAGCGAAATGACACTTTTTCAATTTGTATATTATTAAGATAGACAATATGCATATATTTTCATATAAAGCATCGTAATGAACTTAATATTGATCTTAAATGACCAAATTACATTAACAAATCACAATTTATGTTAAATTTAAAGTCAAAAGTCAAAGTACACTAACAAGTCCACAAAGAATCTTGCTTATGATGAAGCTAAGTTTTGACAGACCTTTAAAATGTAAGAATTTGCTAATCAATCATTGTCATAATTGTATACTTTTAAATTAAAATTCATCAACTCATAACAACTAAAATCAATATGATTTCAATTAAAACATCACCACAAATATAGTATCGGAATATATCAAAAAGATTATTCATTACTTAACATTTGGATCGATGAATGCCCAATCATGGACATTTTACTCAAGATTTTTATACATATGAATTGAAGTGAGACACTATGAGGGTCAGGACATATCTTTCAAGAGTAGATTTGAGCTAATTGAAGAAACGTAATGGTTGCAAAGGTTCAACTTGACCACTTTCACTATTTTGCTCATATCTCTAGTTTTACTTATCCGATTGATGCGATTCAAGTTCTGTTGGAAACTAGACTCAAAGAGTCAAGCCTCTATAAATGTCTATAGCTCAAGATACAACCTCTAAAATTTGACCCAACTATTTAGGACACGAACTTTCAAATATATAATTTGGCATTTTGGTTGGATCGTTAGAATGGGGATGTAAATCGGCGATCCCTACCGATTCTATACAATTCTAATGATCCTATGACTAATTCTGACCCACAACGATCCTATCCACGATCCAAGTCGCAATATAGGATCGCGATTTTGATAACTTATTATTGTATATGATAATAGAACGAATTTTTAGTCTGACATTTAATACGGATCGGAGTATGATCACAAGAAGTGTAATTTTATTTTCTGTTCTCAATCAAAAATTTAAAAACTTTGTTCGTATATACCTTTACGTCACGAGCTATTAGAAATAACTTATGTATGTTTTTTCAATTACCTTAGTGTAAACGCACTCTAATTTATTTCATCTTGGCATAAGGACAAGGTTGATAGGATCAAATCGGTAAAATGGATCTTAGAATCATAGAGATTTTACCAAATATTCAAATAACAAGTCAACAACAATGTTAAGATGTAATAACAAATTACTTATGTTAATATGTTAACCAAGAGCATCTCAAAAAAGCCTAAACGTTTAATTGAAGCCTAGAAATATCTCTATTATAAAGCCAAGGGAGAAGCAATGGTGTCTCCGTAGAAAATACTTTCTTACCTTAACTAAAAAAACAAAATTACTTAGAATTGTTTTAATGCATTCTAATTATAGTTATATGTAAAAATAAACTTCAATATAATTTGCATAAATTAGGAATTTATCCCTAAAAAAAATTACATAACTAATTTAAATAATTTTCATTGATTATAAACTAAAACTTGCAAATTTCGTTCTATCTAAACATTTAATTACAATAACAATTTTATTTTCATTTTTTAGAGCTAAATTTCATAATTATTGTATCTATATTACTCTATAGCTAAAGTAGTGTATATATTACCAATCAATTAACGCTCATACTTTGTTTTAAAAACTTTTTATCGCACGCATTGCATGTTTAATGAGCTAGTAATATGTAATCTATCACTCTTCCTGGGGGTGAGAAAAAAATACGAAAAATGGATATCCATTTTATTTATTCGTTATCCAATTTAAAAGTCCGAATTATCAGATATCCAGTCCAAAAAAATGGATCTGATATCCGATCCAGATTTTAAAGATAAATATGGATCGAATTCGGATCACTTTTTTAAAAAATGGATATCCATATCCGATCTGATTTAATAGCAAAACATATTTTAACTTATACGTTCATATGACTTTATACATTATGCAATTCTAAATTAGTATACAATATTAAAAACATATACATATATTATATGAATGATTAATGAGGATGACAATATAAGACTTATAAGCTAAATTTTCTAAAGATGAATCAAAATTTATAAATCAAATTCGAATAAACCGATTTTTTAACCAAATATTATTCAAGAAACTAATATAGTTAGTAAGTATAAAACATTATTTATTCTAGTAAAAATGAATTCGTATAATCCGATTTCCGATCCGGTTAAAATCGGACCGGATTCGGATTGTAAATTTGGAAATCCGAATAAATGGATATCCGGTTATTAAAAACGGACTGAATATCCGATTTTGCTCACCCCTAACACTCTCCCTCATATGAAAGYCCCTTTGAGCTTGAAAAGTGGATGCAACACAGATCCATCTATACATGGCGCGAATTAACACCACTTAGAAGGCATATGGAGCAGAGATTTGAACCCATGTCCTCTGTGTCATACTGACTCTGATAGTATGTTAGTGGACTATAAATCTCAACCAAAAGGTTATAGTAATGATTGGAGCCTAGGAATATAATATATGTTGTACACTATATCATAATATATAGAAAACTAAAATAACTGATTTTTCTTGCATAAGAACGAAAGGTAAGAGTAAGTTTTTAGTTTATATATATAAGAAGTTAAGAACCAATATATAATGTATATGCTAATGAAGTCTGTAGGTTATGATCAAGAATTGTTATGGATCGAATTTGAAATTAATAATCTGATAAAAATTGAAAAAGATTTTTAAAGGTATTAATTTATATAATATTTAAATCAAGATTGTTGAATGTATGATCATAGAATCGTAATAAGATTTTAGTAGTATAAGTTTAATTGGTCCAAAAGATCGTCCGAATTTTAAAACAATTCAAGATTCTCGGACATGAGACTTATGGAATCGAAAACTGATTTTTGAATTCGCAAATAAAATCGTAAATTGTCGTATCCGAATCGAGATTTCGATAACCATTGCTTGGATGTAGTTACTTAGCTCAAACGGTGGAGCATGAACAATTTTGGAATTCCTCGATGAAGAAGGATTGAGAGCTCGAAGAAACAATGGATAGCTAACTGCAGGTTTTAACAAGAGTTATTAGCAACTTATGAGGATAGTGCTTTGAAGAAGAACAGCAAAAAATTATGAATTGTTTCACTAGTACAAGGTGCATGCAATGGTCATGATGGATGGATAGCATTGTTTCCCAAGTGGGCCGTAATGGCGAACCGGTGGCAACTTTCCAGGTACCAATCTCTCCCAATAGCCTGGTATCGAATTTTTCTTTGAGAAAGTAGATAAATCATCAGAATTGGTGAAATTATTTTGGCAAAGTGTTGGTCTTGGATGATCCATGGAATACTTAGGAAGGTGAGAGGGGAGAAGAAGACTAGATGGAGGAGGCAAGGAGTAGAGTGAAATGTCACTTACTAGCGTCATTATAGTATATGTTCGGTTCATATGTGGCTAGCTCGGCTCAAAATGTAAATTAAACGAAGTCGAGCTACTCGACAAGATTTTTGAAAATTCAGTTATGTTCATCGGCACGCTTCGAGTTCATTAACATATTCAACGCTCAGCTCGAACAAGTGCTACTCGGTTATTTAACTTGTTCATTGATTAAATACTTTCATAGTAAATGTTTATTTCTATAAACCGGAGTACATAGGTATTTAAAGTGGTTAGTTTTAAGGATTTTGTTATGATGAATTTTCATACTTTTTCTTTACAAGGCAACGCCTTTTTTAGTGATTTTTTTGGGTCAATGTTGACAAAACAAAAAAACTAAGAATTTATTAATAATTCATTTTTTTTTTATTATAGAGTATTATGCTATGCATCATAATTTTTAGCCAGAAATAAAAAATTGAGAAAGAAGATTCGGATGAGAATATGAGACGAAGACATAACACATATAAGCGAGGAGACACGTGAGCCGTCGTGCCAAAGTTTGGAAGATATTCCCCTCGTACTGCTGTATGCTTTAATCCATCAACTACATCTCTTTTATCTCACATAAATTAATTCCCATTTTTATATATAATAAATATAGTTTTTCTCTGTTTTTTACTTGCAGCTATTTATAGATAATGAAAAACTTTTTAATTTTATGGGAAAAAACAAGATGAAATAATGCGATTGCGTAGATAAGAGATATTTATTTTTTAAATAATATGCAAGTAAAATGAAATTTGTTAAATTAAAAAGTGTATAAGTAACAAGAAATAGATCGATGGAAAATAAGTTTTTATAAAGAATATATACGAAATAAAAAAAAATGTAATGGCCTAACATGGTTTCTTTAATAAAACAAGAATTGAAAGCAATTCTAGTTATTCACCTTCAATAATTCCTAGCTAGCTAAACAAACACCAAACATTCTCCTTCCTATAAACACACAACACTTATTTTAGTTGGTCCTCTTAATTTATTCTCATATCACCTGACTTGTTGATTTTATTGTAAGTCGTATGAGCTGCAACGGGTGCGTGTGCTGGCGAGGGGTGCAGCGCGCGTGCATTCTTACGCCAGTGCTTGCAGTGGATGAAACTGCCGAGCGCAAGCGAATGCCACCTCTTCGTGGCAAGTTCTTTGGACGTGCTGATCTCACTGTCATTTCATTCTCGCGCCTGTTCTAACATCAGCGCCGGTATCCGCATCAATAACTTATCTAACGCACTTCATTATTTTCGTTTTAATAAATGAGCCCAAACGTATATTTTATGAGCGACACACTAAAAATTTTGAAATATTGCACTATTGATATGTTGCTTCGAGTTTTGTAGCCTATTGATTTTAGTATGAAGTGTTGTTTGCACTTTATGTTTATTTCTTGTTCTTCCCGTTTTTAATAACATTTAATCAAAAATGAGAGAATATGTGTTTTTTGAATTATTATAAGCGATAAAATGCATGTTCAGATGAGATTGATATATGTTTAAATTATTTTTTTTTATATGTGTTTCTTGGTTTTATGGAATAGAGATAACAAAGTAATTATTTTAGGTGGGGATTGGAGTTTGTGGCTTAGGGAAATTGGGTTCAATATTTACTGTAAGATATTTCTCAATTTTTGATTCTTAAATATTGGATCTGAATATATGTTTTGGATTTGCAAAATCATTTTGATGTTGATGGGGTTTATTTTCTCGTTTTACATAAAGTTGATTGATTTTGCTACTTCAATTTTACAGATTCATTAGCTTTTTAATTTTTTATTCTTTATATCAATAAACTGATATTTTTAATTGACAATTTTTTTTATAAAACAATTAGATCAATTTCTTGTTATTTGATAGTGGTGAAATATATATTCCCTTTTCCTCTTGCCTTTTGGACTCAATGTACGTAGCTTTTTGAAAAGTAAGGGAAATAATAATATACGCAACTAAAGTACAAATAAGGTCATTTCTTTTAAACATAACTACTACCTCCGTCACGCAATTATAGAAAAAGTTGACTTTTCACATATTTTGTGGAAAATATTTAACCTAGTAAACGATCAAATTAATCAAAATAATTTCAACATAATGAAGAATAAGATGATATGTTTATTGTGTTAAAATTATTTTGATTGATTTGATCGTTTACTAGGTTAAATCTCTTCCTTAAAATACGTGAAAAGTCAACTATTTCTATAATTGCGTGATGGAGGGAGTAGTTTTTATTGCGTGGGTGACATTTTCAATTAAACTTTACTGTATAATATTAAAGGGTATTGAATAGAATAACATGAAAAATGAAAATAACCAAACCTGAAAATAATAATGGAGGTGAAAAAAATGAATGTTTTAAAAAATTGAGTGTTTGTTTAAAATAAATGATTGTATTTTACTATGTACTATATCTTAAGTAATTTTTAAGAGAGATATATTTATTATAGTTTTGATTTCGATTTTCTTTTTAAAATATGGAGTATTATATATATATAGAGAGAGAGAGAAAGAGAGTTAGGTTCATATGAGAACCACCCTTATTATGAGAACTATGAGAACTTTAATCTACACCATTCAAATCAACCCAAACAAATATCAACCATTCATTATTTAAATTATTTTTTCATTTTTTCCCCTTATCCCACTGTCAGACTCTCTCTCCTCCCTCAACCCTTTCTCTCTCCTCTGCTAAACTAACATATCAATTGCTGCACCACCGCCATTCCCTCATCGTTGTACCACCGCCAACGCTCATCGCCGCACCAACCGCCAGCTCCCCGTCGTGTCCCTTTCCCCCTCTTAGACACGAACTCCAACCACCACCACGTCACGTCGCAGCAACCAAATTTATGTTCGGATTGAGGTTTTTATATTTCGGGTTGTGTTTGTGCGTGGTGCTTTGCGAGACGGCTCAACTGGAATTAGGTGGAGGGGCTGTGGTTGGGTTGGGCTTGAGTTCGAATTAGCGTTAGGGTTGAATTAGGGTGGTTTGATTTGGGAGTTTTTCGCGGTGTTGGTGGCGGCGGTTGACTGGGGTGGTGGTGGTCGTTGTGGGTGTGTGGTTCATTGCGATTTAGGGTGGTGGTGCTTTGTGTTCGAATGAGGGAGGTTGTGGTATGCAGTTTAGTTG
>SNQN01009893.1:0-23733 GCA_008642245.1 Bassia scoparia
TAGTTTAATTTCTCTCGTTACTTTAAGCACAATGACGCTTTATTATGGTGCTTTTTAGGGGAGTAAAATGACGCTTCCATGGAATGAGAACAAAATTGAGACCTTGCAGCAAACCAAGGCCTCTGTTTATAAATTAATGTCATATGCATATCAACGTCCATTCGAAAATTTTTATGGCAACCAACCTTAATAATACCTGATAGTGATTTCCACCACATAAGTTGCCCCATCACGTTTCATTCGAGCAACATCACGGCATTATCATGGGCAACAAGTTCCTCCCAAGCTTTTTCCCAAAAAGACATGTGGTTCTTAAGCTCGTGTATTTATCCTCAAAGGAGGACAGGAGCTTGAAGTTTTAATGTAGGTACGAATTGAATGTGGAAGGTCTTTAGAAACATAGAACATTACTGTTCTAGAATGATGGATGGGTAGGAGGATCCATGAGGTTTGACCCTCACAATGGGTGTTGGTGAGAATGGGGGGGGGGGGGGCGGGGGGGGGGGGGGGGTAAAGGAAGGGTTGATTGTCCAATACCATTAAGCCTCTGAGGGAATGTTCACCACTCCTAATATGAGGAAGTAGAAGTGGTAGCAGAAGCGGGTGCAGCTTCTTCTTCATCTGTCTTTTGAAACAGAAGTATTGACATAGCTTTAAGGTTGTAATATCAACAGAATGATGGGGATAGTAAGTAAAAACAAGAGCAAGAGATGATGATAACTAAGAAGTAAAAGACTTGAGAAGAAGTAATTTAGAAAGGTGGAAGTGGTGTAATGAGGCAAACTAATGAACACTGGATATAAATAAGGAGGAAAAACCTCCCTCATGCAGTACTGAGTAAGAGAGAAAACCAATAACAAACCAATTGGCAACTGCCAAGGAAGGGTTTAGAATACCAATGGTCTAAAAATACTCCACTAAAAGCCAATAAACAATTAACACTCAAGCATATAACATAATTTATATAAACAACAAAAATCTAAGAGGGGTCAAGGGACTTCCTTGAGCAAACGTAGCTTGTGAATCGGTATTATATCAAATAACGATTTGCTCTCTCAGAGCAAAAACAAAGACCAACCTAAATTGGAGCAAGGAAATGGCCATAACCAATTTTCCATGCTCAATTTAACCCAAACCCAAGAGAGTAAACTATGAAAAATAATATCAAAACTAAGAAATCTGGGGTATTATGCTGGTCTTATCATAAGACCATGTCATATAAAGCATAAAAGTCTATTAACTTTTCTATAATAGAACGGCAAATAGCCTTCTTTTTCGGTGAAGGGGTTCCAAACAACCCAATTTAATGGGTAGGAAAGAGCAGTGATTATGGGTAACGACACACACTGGCTAGGATATAAAGAAAATATCTTTATAACAGCAATCATTAAGAATTGCAAGGGGAATTAGGTAATAAGCGTGGTGATAGTGTTGGGCTCTTTGAATTGGTGGGAGTAATGCTTTTTTTGGGACTTTTTTTCTAATTTACTTTTCTCTCCTAGTAGGTCAATACCTCACACTCTCACTAGAAGTCCATTTTTTTCACATGATAATGTTGCACAGATAGCTTTCTAAGTTTATTAGTTATATATCAACTAAATATTTAGTTATGTATTCAAAGGTGATTCGTCCGTTAGCCATGGTCTACCTCGACCTATTTTTAAGTGCGGGTAAGGAAAAGAGTTTAACGGCCACGTAAAGATTTTGGAACAATCATTACAAAGCTTGTTGGAGAATACGTTAGACTGGCTCGTCCAGAACCAACTTTTGACCACTCTATTTTTAGCCCATATATTAAAAGGTGAAATAATTTTTCTATGTTTTTGACCTATTAATTAGGGTTCAACAAGTGCTTTTTTTTTATATTCTTTAAATACTTTATGTAATTTATGCCTCAAACCACTACCCCCATGCCCTCACTTATCGCACTACAGGCTACCAGACAACGCTGTGTAGCCCTTGCAAAACAGACCTAAACTCCAACCCCTTCTTCATTCACAACTCACCCCCAAAGCACCCATGTCCCACACTCTCCAACCCTAGCACCATTACGAACCCACCTATAATACTCCTAAGAAATGTTTGAATTTCAAAGTTTCGAGACGAAACTGTTTTAAGTGGGGTAGATGTAATACATATGTTTCTATTAATGGCATTTATAGAAAATATTAGATTAGATGAATTTCCGATACTTCGTGTTTTATACTCCATTTACATTGAGTAAGGGTTATAGATATTTTATCTCATATAGTTATCATTTATTATTATCAATTCAAATTTAAAATTCGATTTTTCAAAAAAAAAAATATTGCATAAGTAACTAGTCTAATTCTTATTATTAAACGAATTTAGTTAATGTATAAGTCCACCTTAAAAAGCTTCTCTTTCATTTTTTTTCAAATTAAAGATCGTTTTAATAGTTTTTATTTGCTCTCTCAAAAATCTTACTTTTGTCAATTTGTTTTACTATGTTCCGGCGATGCCCACTGTTGGAAACCACCTCCACACYGTTCTCCATTTTGTCAACCCCCTAGTCATGCCATTGGTTGATCTAAYACCTTATACTCCCTCAATTCCTTAATGTTTATGCCACTTTTTTTTAACTATTCACAAGTGAAGAGAATCTTGTAGATAACTATTGATGTACAAGAAATTTGATTCGTACTAATGAGTAGTTTTTGACGGGAAAATGATAAGTGGTTTTCAAGGCCACTTATTTAACTCATCTAACCCTCAATTCTATCCTCTTTTGGTTTTAATTGTGCACATTTATTCCATTTTGTGCTCCTTTTCATCTTCTTTGTGCATATAAGCTTTTATATGTTGATTGATGCATTTTTTGAGTAATTTGATGTCTTTGCWCCTACTTTGACATTTTATTTTGTATGAATTTGATATCATATGAGGAGCATTAAGAGGCATGGAAGGTGTCCTAGTAGCTTGGAAGAAGGTTGGAAGGCAAAATAGAAGCAAYTTCCAAAATCAATTTTTACCTACCTTCACTATTTTTMATGTAACTTTTGTTCAAAAARGCATTTGGATATGTGCATTGGAAACTAGTGATTCATGGATTTCCAACGATACACACACATTGTAATCGTAGGACTAGAGAAAAAGCTATGAGCAAAACCAAAGTTCTGCGCATGTCAGAAGTTTGGAGCGACCACTCCAAGCCTCGGAGCGACCATCTACCTGTAGAGCCAATTTTCAGAGAATTCAGAGTGATCGTTCCATGGTGTGGAGGAGAAACCGTTCCAAATCAAGGAGTGATTGCTCCTTATTGGAGGACCTAGCTAGAGAGGAGTCACTTTACTACTCGGGCTTTGATGCTTTTTTTCCCCTTTGGGCCCATTTCGTGAGAGCTATATATACTCATTTGTTATTTTGTTGGACACATTTTTTTTAGAATACCTTACCAATTTTAGAGGAAAGCTTGTTTTTAAAGATTTTTGTGACAACTCTTCATTTTCAAGTAATCAATCAAGTTATTCTGGTATTCTTTTTTATCTTTCTCATTTCTTTATTATTTTTCACGCTTGTTACTTATTTTGCCTACTAGCTATAGTTGTTATTGCTAGTCACTTGTTAATCTTAGGTGATTACTTGGTAGATCATGTTTTAGTGGTAGATTACTTTTATTACATTATTTATTACTTTAAACACCATGATTAGTGACTAGTTTTCTATTCTAGGGTTTATGTCATGGAACCCCCAAATAGATTTGGTGCTTTGACTTGTTAGTCTTAATGGAATAAGGGGAGAATAGTTAGGAGTGTTGTAGCTTGGATGAATCTTGATCAAGGATTGATTCCTTATAAGTGTTGGCTTATTATACTATTGGTTATGGGTGTATGGGGTCACATTCACATTTTAATTATGGACTTGATATTGCCTTGAGAGAGGAATTGCCAGTTTAGGATAGTTGGACATATGTAGGCGTGTGCCTTATCGGGCTTGCCCTTCATCGATTTTGCATGTGGGCTTGAGCCATAGATGCCGCATGTAGTGCGTTGGGGTGTTTTGTCGATAGAGGGGATTGTACGTGCCTTATTAGGTTAATTACGGACACCAAAACATTGTGTCCTGTAGATACATACATTTGCCCTAGCCAAAAGCCGATGATAAGGACACCCCTCGCAACACACAGTCAAATCGAGAGAGCAAGGACCCTATAACAGCCCTAAAAAAGCAAATTCCTCTGCATCGGACACCTCTTCCAGAGTTATTAGCACCTCAAAAAATAATTTTTCATTTTCAAATAATTTTAACTATTTTTTAAGCATTTTTCTATAATTTTTTGGAATTTTTCTAAGCATTTTTGGAATTTTCTAAATAATTTTTCAGCATTATTAATTTTGCTTAATTAAGTTATTATGACAAGTAAATTCCACAATTCATGAATATTTATAGCACAACACCTAACTTCTTCACAAGGAATTTTTACATATTTTCTATAATCTTTTCACATTTATGGTTTAATATTATGAATTTCTTAAGCAATAATGCAAAATACGGAGCAAAGCGTGCGCACTACCCGAGAAATTTTCGCCTGTAGACGACGCGTTCCCGAGGAATCGTAAATCCCGAGATCGTGATAATATCAGCCATAATTGCCATAAATTCAACTTAAATCGAATAAACTATCACGTATATATTTATTTACGATTATTATTACGTACTAATTTTATGTATCATTAATCGTCCTATTCATTCGGTAAATGGAACTCATTCTTGAATCATTTGAATAATCTCCTCGACGCAATCAATAATTAAATTAAGATCATTAATCGTATCAAATATCAGTACGATTATATCACGATTTATTTTCATCGAATACACTGATTTAGAGCAAGGAAAATCTGGATGATGAGATTTTACAGGCTGATATTTGGCGCTGAATTGCGTCCCATAAAATTTACCTAAGTTTTTGGCCAATTTTCTGACACCTTTGCTCTATAATAATAGGCGAGCCCGCCCTATTTCATTTTATGGGGGGCGTAACACTCCTTTGGACGCAACACTCTCTCAACTCATCCAACCTCTCTCTATCTCACCTCTCGACTATTGCATCTATCTCTCTCGCTCTCATCGTATTCTCTTCTCCTCTCGCTTGCTTCACTCTCTTCTCATTCTTACGTTCTCTCTATCATTTTGCCTTCTCCTTTCCTTCCTCTCCTCGTCTCTTTATCTCTCACAAACACACTCACAACATACTCATTTAAGTTCTTTTGCGCAATGAGATCTAGGAGGTTTCAAGGGTTTCTAAAGGTTCGACAGGTTCCTAAGGTTTCAAGCTGCGATCCTTGGTCTTCAACGATTGTTGCGAGCTAGTTTTGAGTGCCAACCGTCCCTTTCAGATTTCTAAACCCCCCCTTTGCTGCATGCTCTTGTTAGACAATTCGACTTCTATGTAATTGTGCATGTGAATACTGATTATACAAAACAATGTTTCGACCAATTTAAATTAGAAAAGCCTTATATGCTAATTTGAATTTCCTTCGTATGCAGTTGTCCTGATGCTTGTCCACCACAACTTAATAATTATGCTTTAACAAAGACATGCATAATTTTGTGCTTCACGCCTATAAGATAACTATTGGACAACGATCATAGGCTCCTGTTGGGAATATTGACCATTAACAACACCAATGCCACGACAAATACTAGACCGCTAATTGCATAGTATTCTGTTAAACAATCCGCCCTATGAATTTTGCTATGCTTATGGTTTAAAACGGAAAAGACTGTTTTGTTGTTGTCCTTTCGGACCATGAACTCTTCGTCAATTAAACTGAGTACAGAGGCCTCTAGATGCGGGGGGGTAGGGGGGGGGGGTGTTGTGCACTACTTCATACCCTTCACCATTGTCCCCTATCCAGACCTTTGTTTGCAACTACCAACATGGAGTCCTTGCCCTTTGCTGTGATACATATTATAGGCAGCTTAAAGAGCGGGCTTCCGCAGCTTTCTCCAAAAGAAAGTGCACCAACAGAAAATCAATCACATTATCCCATTAAACGACAATAGCATCTGAGTGTATCTTATACATTACCAAATGGTGAGGTGAGGTAGTCTCAAGCTGATGGGTACATTGGCACTACTCTAGTAAAAACCCCCAATCGCTCTGTTCGCTTTCCATACTCGTCCTAATAACTCCTTGAACCTTTTTTCTACCACACGAATACGTAGATAGATAAAAACGCAAACACAATAAAACACCATTGTTTGTCATAGCCACTATTGTGCCACAACCAAGCTCAACAAAACCACAATAACCCACCGACTCTTCATCACGTATTGACTAGCTAGCTTTTCCAGCCAGACCCATAAATTCATGCCCATCAAGCTATCCACCTTAAGACGCAACATCTAGACCCTCCCAGCCAAATGAGCCTCCGTACAAAGTTAAAAAGGCATGCTCTATAGTCTCCTTATCTTTGCCGCATATGAGAAGATAATCATCAATCACCATYCCCTTGTTAGCAAGCAGCTCACGAATTGGCACTCCTCCATGAAAATTTTTTCACTCGAACATCCTAATCTTGGAGGGGCACACAAGAGTACCAAAGCTTCTTCCATAAAGCGCAGTCATGCCCCTTCGAAGAAGATGCACTTCCTAGATTTCGATCCTATAAAGCAAGGAAATAACTCAAATAAGCACTCCTCACATTAAAATCCCCCCGATTTGTGAATGTCCAAGTCCACTCGTCATGACATGGGAAAACAGGAATAATTTCATGTAAAATAYCATTAACCTCCCACTCTGAGAATAAAGAATTCAAAAGAGGTTTGATTTGTTCCATTAACCATCATCAAACAAGTCTCAAAAAAGAACTGGTCCACCTAAGGGTATTTTTTAAGTGCTCATTGTCACTTCTAGGAGAGATAACARGAAAATTGGGCAAATTAACCACCCAAGGGTTTTGTCAAATATCCACACTAACACCATCTCCAATCAACCGTCTAACCCCTTTRGTGATTAAATTCCTTACCGAACATATTGACTTACAAGTATAACTCGCTACAAAACCAATCACTYTCTTAAGAAAAGAAGAATGGAAAATACATACTTTTAAGGACTTTTGCAACCAAATAATTAGGCCTCGTCATCACTCTCCAAGCTTGTTTAACTATCATCGCCTTATTAAAAGTTTGTAGATTTCGGAATCCTAAACCAACCTCTTTCTTGGATCTATAAATTTTCTCCCATCCAACCCAGGCTAATTTCTTCTCATCCTTCTTTTGAACCCAAAAGAAGCTGTGACATAATTTCTCAATCTCATTTAGGATAGTTGTAGGAATAGTAAAAAATGCATTGCATAAGTTGGGATTGCTTGCACCATAGTCTTGATTAGAATTTCTCGCCCAGCTTGAGAAAGAAAACCTTTCTTCCAACCTTTCTACTTCTTTGGAACTCTTTCCTGAATTATTTGGAAAATGATCTTTTTAGACTTACCGACATACTTTGGAAGCCCCAAATATTTTTCATAAGTATCAACGACCTTAAAGGATAACTTCATCTGAATAATGTTTAATCGTTATAATATTTACAAATATATAACTAAAGTTATAGACAATATAAAACATGCATTAGAAAACGTATGAACAGTAACTYCCATGAACATCATGGAACATATGGAGTAGTCATTTTATTGAAAATTCTTTTCCAAATTGTTGTTTGTTTGGGTATTTTAATGTTAATTACTTAGGTACTGATCAGAATTTCATCAAAATTCGTTTGAGTTTTCTATAAACTAATTTATATGTTGTGTTAAGTTTTTCGTAAAATTTTGGAGCTCATTTACTATTTTTAAAAATTTGTGCAAATAAATTGTTGATTTAATCAAGAAAACATTTTTATGTTCAATTAATTATTATTTTTTATTATAGACYAAAATTATGAGTTGATTAATATGTTTTCCATAATGTTTTTTAAGCCTAATTATTGTGTAATATTTTCTAGAATTTATTTTTAAGAATAATTTATATTAGTTTTGTTCTAAAATTGTTTTCATGCGAGGATTTTATTTCAAAGTATGTTTTCTCATGATCTCTTTCAAAAAGAATCAATGTCCACTTGTTGGACTGTATTTCTATCAATTTATTACTATACAATCAACTTCTCATTATTCTGATAATTGCTTTCTAATAAAAAAAGACTCATCTTCAATAATAATTCACAAGCGAACTCTTCTTTTTGAAGGTAATACACACTTTCTTGATCGATTTTTTTTTATTTTATTGGTTATATTTTGTGGTTCAACAATAATACACACCCCTTTTGATTCCTATTGTTTATGTACTTCCTGATTAATCCGTAGTACACGTTTTATTACTTTGAAATTTACCTATTGGTTTTTAATAGTTTATAGAAGTATGCGTTTATACTTAATATCATTGTGTTTGAATAAGATTGAATATATTAAAAGTGGTTGATAAAAATGGGAATGAAGCCTTTTGGGGCTAGATTCCTTAGGTGAAGAATGGTTGCCTAACTAGGGACATTAGTGCACCTTTGTGGATACCAATTTAGTAGTTGGTTTGTAATGATTACTGAGTACTCTTGTTGCTTTCTCCTAATACTATTGATGCGTGTGTGCGATACCCTTAATTTTATTAGTTAGGGTGTGCACACTAAGGACTTCTAAGGAAAGCTTATGTTAGTAGAATGAGGATTTTAGAGAGATGTTGAAATACCTTTGGCTTCTTAAGCACTTCATACATTGCATAATGGAGTTGTTCACCTCCCATATGCTCTTTTTGTGCTTAATGTTCCCCCTAGGGCTTCTTTAAGAGATTGAGACAAGGGATCCCTTTCTCCCATTCTCTTTGTCCTATGTATAAAGTATTTGTCTAGGTTCAACTTTCCTGGTTGGGATAAAAACTTTTGATTCCACCTAGATGCCAACTAAAATTACCCACATATGTTTAGATGACCAGATTTTTATGTGTTATGGCCAGCTTGATCAATTAAGTTGCTTTTGAGTGCTTTTCAAGTCTTCTCACAAATTACAGCTACTGCGAGCAAAAAATGTTAAATCTAAATTGTACTATTGCGATATGGATGATGAGGAGATACATAGGTTTCAAGGAATTCGGGTTTAAAAGAGGCATTTGCCTTTCAAACTACTGGGAGTACCAATATGATCCAAGATATTTCTTGCTAGTGATTGTGAGGGGCTGATGGATAAAATGACTCTCAAAATGGAGCTTGAGGCACTTGTCATATGCTGGAAGAACTCAACTCATAATTGCATTGCTTATGAGCATACATATTTATAGCAGCAAGTGTTCATTCTCCCTGATAGTGTGCTTAAGGAATTGAGAGGATATGAAAATTATTTTTATGGAGTGCTCAGCCGGTCTCTCATCATTTCACAAGACATGGACATGTTAATTGCCAAAAAAATTTGTAAACCAAAATCAACTGGAGGTTTGGCATGAGCGATATTAAAATTTGAATATTACAAATATGAGCAGGCATGTTGGCTATTGCTAAGAGTAAAGAAATCTCTGGATCTGTGGGTTAATGTTGTATACATTAAAGAACGAATTGGTGGGATATCAACCATCTGTTGATTGTTCATGGATTTTGAAAAGGTATTCAAATGAGGTAATGTGGTAGGCTAAATCTACAAAAATACCTTGGTGCAAATGTCTCTTCTCTGTTAAGCTAGTATATAATGCTATCATTGAGACCATATAAATGTCAACTGGGATAGACATGTTTGGAAAAGGCTTTCATTCCCAAAACAAGATTTTGCATGTGGTGTGTTTTCAAGCTAGACTAATCACAAAGATAGGATGGTGAACCATGATATCTGCTCTGATATGGATGTGTTTTGTGTGGAGGAGCCTGGTCTTTGGAATTTGTACTTCTCATGCTCCTAAGTAAGGCAGTGCTGCAGACCTTACTTGAGCCTTGGAGACTGAGGCGGCCTGATGAGACCCCCCCCCCCCCCCCTCTCCCCAACCTCTCTAATTTTTAGAAGATGTATGTGTTATTGTTGTGATAAGCGCAAGGATGTACTACATCTGGTATGTTGAGAATCAACAATTATAGCCTGCATATTTTATTATGTAAATAATACAATTTGCAGGTTAAATCTAGTATAAGTAATAGAATAGCTCAGAGATATACTAAAGAAAGTTAAGGAGAGAGAAATATTGGTTTGATGCTTTGTGGCAACTAGTGTTTTTTGTTAGGCTTGGCCTAGATGATACTGTTCTCTTGTCCCAAGATGTTGCCTAGACACTGAGTAACTTAGGTTGTAAATTATAACTTGTAGTTGTTTTGTTTTTGAGCTTTATATAATTCTTACTTACAGACTAAAAATAAAGTAAAATTAGACTCCTAATAATTATATCCTTTTTTATGCCCATGCACATTGACGACAATTACAAGCTGACAGGCTTATCGCGTACCCATCAAGATTACCTAATAACACCAACTAATGTATCTAGTAGTAATAGGGTCGAACACGAAGAAGCAACAAGTTATGATCAATCGATTAAAAGCATCTAAAACTAATAAAGGCCTTTGAATTATATGATTTAGCTAAGACTAACAAGAACAGTGAATTAAGAGGATTAAATATATGGAAACTAAGTCTAAGTTGTGGTTCACTATAACAACAATTGGCAATAATTGGCATTAACAATAATACAAGACCATTAGAAATAGGTTCAAATTTCTCTCAAATCGAATGAACCATAGAACGTATCCTACGTATCTTTCGACCAGGCTAGTCTCTGTCATATATTTGTCGTAGATTCTTGTGCTAAGTTCTAATCGCTAGAACTAGAGATTCTTCACTAATCAAATTGAAGCAATTAAGTCGAGCCTACGAATTGATTAATATGAAGAACAATCTAATAGGAAATCAATAAATTGTCAAGTCAAGAATTGTATCAAACCCAAATCATGCTAATCATATTGCCATAGATCCRCAATCGCCCTAGAAATTAAACTACTTACACATATTGAAATTAAATCTAAAAATAGCGATTGGGGAAAACTTGATMGAAAGTATAAACAAATTAAAAGCAATAATAAGAGAGATTAGAGATTGAATAAATACCAAAATACGCCAAGAATCCAAGAAGGAATGGTTGACTTTATTGAATTGTAGAATTGTATCAAAAACTAAGAAACTAGGGTTCTTCAGAGAATACATAATTAATTCTAAACTAAAATATGATGGAATAAAAGTTAAGTTACAAATTAGGATTTCTTTCTTTAAATACCACTAGACTTTTAAGATAGATCAGCCCGCAAAGTACAAAAATCTCCTTGCATTAAAAGACAAATATAACAAAACATGAACCGGCCAAAATCGGATCCAAATCGACCGGTTTGGGTAAARTGATCGGTTCGACCAGTTGAATTGATCGGTTCAAGTAATAAACTGATCGGTTTAGCCCCCTGCTCCTATTTTGCTTGTTCTGTTCCAATCTAAGCTTCATGCTACTTCTTTAAAGCTGTGTAGTGCTCTCAAATGCTCCAAGATCGATCCAAAAACCATGAATAGAACATGAAACTAATCAAAACACTAAACAAACGATATTAGTAGCAAASAGGACCTTGAGAAGGCCAACATCATACAAATTTGCAAGAGAATGAGGGGAACAACTACATATGAAATCAACACATTATAAGCTTTCAGAAATAACCATCTTCATCAATCAAATCAGATCCTATGATAATTGTAAAACTCTTATATTTGTACTTCATGACATCAATTGGAACTATAATGAAGAATTGATAATACTAATATTTTATTTTTTGAAAAGAAAGTACTGTTCACAGCACAATGCTTTCCCATTAACAACATAAATATGCTAGATTGTATCCTAATTAAATAAGATTATGTTTTAACAAAGAAAATCGTTGTATACTTGTATGATTATTTAAGATCTTTTCGTAAAAAATAAGATGAAAATTGCTCGAAACAAAACATACTCATATCACCTTTTCTTTTTTCAAGTGAAACTTTCAGATACCACCTAACTAACTAAGATTTTGTACTTATCTAAACAAAAATTAGAATGAAGATATCTGTGTAACTTTCTCATACAAAAAAAAAAGTAACTTATGCAAAAACGAATATCTGATAATCATTTTCTAATTATCTACAAAAAAAAAAACAACATGATTATCAATTTTGTCGTATTAGGACATTTTTCCAAGAGGATCAATCTTTATGTATTAGGACATTTTCACAAAAATGAGGATTATTTTCATTATAGCTTAGCACTTTTATTGTAGAAGATAGACATTAATCTTAAATTCTCAACGCTGATATTAATCACCGACGATCCACCACCATCCTCCTAACATCGTCATTAGTTTCAACACCATTTCAAACTGAGAAGACACATATATGCATGCCATTTTTCGGTTAATAACTTCTCTTTGTGGCATGTCAAATTATACAACAAACTTCTTCTTTTTTTGGTATTTTTTGAAGGAATTATTCCAATTTTTCAACTGGATTGTTAATACAACTTAATCATTACTTGTTTAGATTTTTCCTCCACAAAATTTTCATCTTAAAACTTGAATCATTAATTTACAATTTGAGAAAAAAAATTATCATTTGGATTGTTATATACTTGTTGAATCATTACATGCTTAGATTTTGGCTCAAAATTTTTTCCATCCATGACTTCAAATAAATTGAAATAATGTCAGGTGAAATGTCGTCCCTTCGTCGTTGCATTAGGTCATCGTGTGGAATGTCAAAGTTCGCTGGTGCACATTAGTCATGGAAAATCAGAAGAACCGACCAAAGGTTGCCAGTGGTGGTTGATGTTCGTTGATGTTGAAACTAGTCTACATGTGGTATGCCAGTGATTATCGATTTTGGTCGGTGTTGACTAGGGATGAGCAAAAACAGTGGGTAACCGGCCCGGTACTTGGAACCGGTCCGGAACCGGCGGTTCCGGAACTAGAACCGGTTGGATCGGTATCGGTTCCGATTCCAAAAATGAGGAACCGGTGGTGACCGGTTCCGGTTCCGGGTACAAAAATTTTGGAACCGATATCCAGTGGGTACCCAGTGGTACCGGTTCCGGTACCGGGTATCCGGCACCACCGGTTTTATAACCAGTACCAAGTAACTGGTTATGACTTTTGAGTTTATTAAAATACATTTGTTAAGGTAAAAAAATCCAAATTATATAAACTATAGAAACTTGAAATACTATTGTATAAAGCATTGTGTTTTTGTGGCCAAATACACATATACAAGTATGAAATTAGCTAGATAATCTTTGCCTTTTACTTATTTTTATTTTTAAAAAATCTAACCGGGTAACCGGTTCCCAGCGGTTCCGGTTCCGGTTCCAAAAATTTGGAACCGGTTCCAATTATTAGGAATCGGTCGGTTCCGGTTCCGGTTCCACCCAAAATGACCGGGTACCCGGTCTTGCTCAACCCTAGTGTTGACGCATATAAGATTGGAAGTAGATTGAAAATATTGTTACTAAAAAAATCTTAAAATATAAAAAGATATTAAAATAAAAATTAAATTAAATTAACTTTGTTTGAATTTCAAAATCTGTAAATGGTTTTGAATTTTTGAAATGAAAATTGAAATGTTTGGAAAATGGACCTCAATACAATCAGCCAATCATAAAACAAGGAGTAATTTGTATATGTAGGGTTAGGTTACACTAAGTGTAACGGTATCTCTTCCCATCACCATTGTCTTGTTACATTCTCAAATCAATTAAAGAGGAAAATGAAACCTGAAATTTTAGTAGTACAGGTGTAGAAGTGCAGATTATACTCAAGAGGGGGAGTGAATTGAGTATTGAGTGTATTTTGTAAATATTTTCGATTAGTTAAGACCAGTTAAGAACCAATCCTCAAGCAGCGGAAAGTAAATGCAAGAATTAAACAACACCAAGATTTAACGAGGTTCGACTTCTAATAAGTCTACGTCCTCCACTCACTCACTATTTTATTAATCACCTCTAATTGACAAAAGAATACAAATAATCCGAATATGCACCTCTACACAAACAGATCCCCAACTTCCACCTATGGAAGTTCTACCCAATCACCAACTAGGATGATTCAAATGAACTTGATCCGCGACCAAGTTCCCCAGCAAATTAAACTCTTAATCTGCTCACTTGAAAACACTTTGTCTCTCAAATACAAAATAGCCTTAATTCTTGGAATGAGAGTAAATTAAAACCCAAGTGTAGTGATAGATTAATGCTAGGTCAATATCACCAAGAGAGAGCTTTTGCAACTATGATTTTCAGTTTTGACTCGTGCAAAAGTATTAGGGTTTTGTTTGTTCGAATTCCTCTTAAGTAAGCCTTTGGTAAGTATATTGCATGAGATCATACGAATATATTTTCCTTGGAAATAAAATAATATTTCACGGAAAATATATTCTACTGATTTTATTTGCAATCAAATAAAATCAGCTTATGAACTCAACAATATACTTTACATACTTAAGAGGCTTTCCTACACCAAAACCCTTCCATCCGTTTATTTTTAAAATCAATTTTATGCGGAATTAAACTTTCCAAAAATACGGATGTTTAGGAAGTAAACTTGAGAGGACTGGTCTGGAACTGTTCCCAAACTGTTCCAGTCAACTCAATTTTACTTGAAGTTGTCTATAACAAGCAATCGAGATTACTTGTTATATCCAACTTGCTCAACTCTTTAATACTAACCTTTATAGTGCATTTTATAAATCCAAAACTACTTACATTGCAACTAAGACCTAAATTTATAACTTTTGAAGGCTTGGTCTTCATGCAAACTTCCAAATGTAGCTTCATTAGCTTCATCTTTTCAATTTTTGAACTTGAGTTTTATATCTGCACATGCAAACAGAACTTGCAAATCTATTTTAGTTCAAAGTGGTTTGTCATCATTCAAAACTCAAGGTAGGAACTCAACAAATTCCCCCTTTTTGATGATGACAAACCATGAAGTTCCCCCTGCAAAAGACATCATTAGGTTTGGGAACTTTTTCAAAAGTTTGAGTTCCTTTAAGAACCCAAGGAACTGGTCTCGTATTGTTCCTGCAGATTAACCGTAATATACAAGTACACCAGTTCACAACTAACTGACAATGGTTTAAGAAAGAGTTACTAAGTACAAAGGAGTAGATACTAATTAGACTTAGAGCTCTTAGACTTAAACATGCATCCGCAATAAGAACATCAGTTAGTTCAGAATTGTTTCCAAGCCATTAGGATGAACAGAAGTAAAGTGTGTGGAATACACTTACTTCCAGACCAAAATGGTATGTCACCTCTAACAAGACCTTTAACCTTGCTCTACTTTCTGCAACACACATAGATTAAAACTCAAGTGACCTTCTTCCCCTTGAGATAGGTGGAAATAGATCAGAACTTCACCTGCTTTCCCCCTTTTGGTATCATCAAAATAATTCAAGGAACAAAAAGTAACAAAATAGAAACACAACCAGTAGTGGAAACTACTAATTATATTAAAGTCATAGCAAATATAGGCAACTCAAACAGCATTCTAGAGATTCTGATGCTACCAAATGTTCCTGCAAACAGTTGCAAAAGTAATAGTCCTACTTAAATAGTTATTACAGACCAATAGGAAACCAAATTACATAGAATAATGTTTTGTAATTTGGGAGAGGAGAAAACAGTGATAAAGTTTTTGAAAAAATAAAAGTGGTTAGCAGCAATAGAATAAGAAAAGAGGCAATTTAATCGGCTCCAGAGTCATTTCCAGTCTCAGCATCATCATCCTCTTCCTCGAGGTCCTCTGAAGCATCGTCTTCTTCCTCCACTTCCTCTTCTTCCTCATTCTAAGAAACCAGATCTTCATCCTCCTCAACAACATGGGAAGACTCTTCCTTCTCAGTAGAATCCTCCTGACCTGGAATACCTGCTTGGTCAAGGCGAACCTCAACCCTTCTGTAGGATTCTTAAAGAGCAGTACAGAGTTGAATGACATTGTTGATCATGGATTGCATCATTGTGTTTTGGTCACTACATTGCTTCACCAAGGCATAAGTTGCCTGAACTGATTCGGTACTGGTCCTTGCACCTGCTGCATTCCCCTTAACATCAGCCTTCATCTTCAAAATCCTACCTGCATAGCTCATGCCTTTCTGACCTATAATCTGATTGGTGAGACGAGACATTGTTCCATAATCTCCCACCATTGGAATCTTCCAGTGGTTGAACACCAAGGTCAGCCAGCCACCATAAGGCAGAGCATGTTTTGCCTTCTCTACACAGCATATCATATGTCCAAGAACCATAGCAGGGAGATTGACTGGAACGTGTTCCATTAGGCAGTAAATAAGAACGCTATCTATCAATCGTACACACATTCGGCCTTGTGCTCTGGGGAACACAATTTTTGAAGCTATTGTATGAAATATCCTCATAATTGGTTCCCTGAGATGGCCGATGTTGTACCCCTGCTTAGGGTCAGGTGGACCATTGAACAACCGATTCTAGATCTGCTATGACTCCTTTAACACTTGACCAATTTTCACGAGAATACACATCAAGTCCCTTAGGGAACCTTAAGAATTTCAGCCAATTTCTTCTCAGATAAATTTATAGGAGTTTTTTTAACAAAGGCAAAATAGGTCCCATCGTCCTTAGTGTGTAGGTGAGCATAAAATTCTTCAAACAAAGGCATAAACACATCTAAATCTTTAACAAACAACACAGACCATTTTTGGAAATCAAGGGCATCCCTAATTTCAAGCAAGAACTTATGTTCTACCTAACTCTTAGCAATAGAGAAACCAATTAGAATCTACCTATTAGAGAGATCATACAGTGGCTGGGGACTGATAGACTTACTTTTCTTGGGCTTTGGGCCCTCAACAATGGTCAGCGTAGATTGCTTTCTCTTCTTGTCCGCAGGACTGATCTGGTTGTGGTCCTGTCATTAATTCTTTTCCTTTGGAAGCTTTAGCACCCATCCTAACAACCGTCTTGACTTGTACAACTTTGCTTGTAGTAGTTTTATCCTCTGACCCCAAACCAACATTAGTTTCCCCCTCAACAGTAGCACCCTCTTTTTCCTTCTTCTTCTCCACTAGTTTAGGAGTGGTCTTGGGTGTAGGAGTTTTGGATTTTGTGGTGGTTTTGGCTGGTTGTTTTATGGTGGTGGTTTTGGGTACTTCCTTCACAACTTCCTTCTGAACCACCTTAACCGATTTGGTTGGTGGTTTCTTTGATGCTACCTTTTTGGCCTTCATCTCCTTCCTCATTGCGCCAATTACATCTTCCTTTTCAACTTCTTCTACCATAATTTCCTTCACAACCGACTCAAGTACTTTCTCAGACTCCTTGATTTTGGTCTCGATTTCTGGAGATTCGGTTACTTCCTTCTCAACTAACCTAGAACTTCTTCTCTTAGACATGATGAGACTGAAATGTAACTCTGATTTTAGCAAAGAGAATAGAACAAAACACCTGAGCAATTTATGTCTCAAGAATTCAGAGAGAGAAGAACACAGAGAAAGCACAATTAGAATTTGTAAGGAAAAATATAACTGCAAGTGAGAGAAAGAAAAATGGAAAGTGTTTGATCAAATGAAGAAGAAAATATTTTGATCACATGCAAGATATTTATATCAAGGAAAGATTGATAAGAAACGAATATTTCGCAAGAAAGTTGTCCGTTCTTACAAGTGACAGTTGCCATAATTACAAACGTCGTTGAATTAATTCCAAATTTGAAATCGGATGAAATTAGAATAAAATATTCAGAAATTAACCGCCTCAAAAACCTGGTTCTTAAGTGGTCCGCCACTGGTCTGTGCAAACATATTCTTTTCATGACCTATGCTAATGTACCATGAGTACTTGATTGATCAGTTCAGCATCGCATAAGAACTTTGTGAGCCTTAAAAAAAAGGAAAGAGAAACAAAACAAAATAACAAAAAAATATATACAAGAAAGACACCATTTTGACTAGCCAAAGGAGGCAAGTCAAGACCTAAGAGCTCATTGCCTAATTTTAATCATACCCAATAAGGTACGAAGTTTCATGAACACTTCTCTGCTCAAAGGTTTTGTAAATATGTCAGCTAGTTGATCTTCTGACCTGCGAAATTCTAACTCAACATTACCTTTTTCAACATTATTGTCCCTCAGAAAATGATGTCTAATCTCAATATGCTTGGTTTTAGAGTGTTGGACAGGATTTTATGAAATATTAATTACACTTGTGTTGTCACATAAAATGGGAACACTTACGAAACAGACCCCAAAATCCTTTAGTTATGACTTTATCCACATGAGCTGAGCACAGCACAAAGCAGCTGCAATGTACTCAGACTCGGTTGTAGATAAAGTCACAGAATTTTGTTTCTTAGATCCCCATGAGATGAGGCAAGAACCTAAGAAATGGGTCATTCCAGAAGTGTTCTTCCTGTCCACAATAAAACCAACAAAGTCAGCATCTGTGTATCCAATTAGGTTCATACTGCTTCCTTTTGAATACCACAGACATAGATCATCAATACCATTCAGATACCTTAGAATCCTCTTGACAGCCTTTAGGTGAGATTCCTTAGGGTTGCTTTGAAATATAGCACACAACCCTACTGAAAATACTATAACTGGCCTACTTGTTGTTAAGTACAGTAATGAGCCAATCATACCTCTATACAGCTTACCCTCAACATCCTTTCCCTTCTCATCAAGGCTCAGTTTTGTAAAAGTTGGAATATGTGTTTCATAGGATTTGTTGTCCTGCAGACCATATCTCTTCAGCAGCTCCTTGAGATATTTCTACTGATGGATCATTATCCCATAATTGGTTTGCTTGATTTGAACCCCTAGGAAGAACCCAAGTTCTCCCATCATACTCATCTCAAATTCACTTTTCATCAAATCTGCAAACTCGTCACACAAATCAGGATTAGTAGCTTCGAACAAAATATCATCAACATATATCTGAACCACTAACAAATCAGTTCCGTTGTCTTTTAAGAATAGTGTCTTGTCAACCGAACCTCTCTTATATCCATTTTCTAAAAGAAAGCTGAAAGTCTCTTATACCATGCTCTAGGAGCTTGTTTGAGACCATAAAGAGCTTTATCAAGTTTGAACACATGGTTTGGCAAGTCACTATCCTCAAAGCCAGGGGGTTGCTCCACACAAACATCTTCTTTCAAATAACCATTAAGAGAGGTTGTCTTAACATCCATTTGAAAGAGTTTGAAGTTTATGTGAGCTGCAAATGCAATCAAAATCCTGATTGCTTCAAGTCGGGCAACTGGAGCAAAGGTTTCATCATAATCAATTCCTTCTTGTTGAATAAACCCTTGAACCACTAGCCTAACTTTATTTCTAACTATAACACCTGAGTCATCCAGTTTTTTTCTAAATACCCATTTGGTTCTAATAACAGACATGTGATCCTTCCTGGGTTCAAGATGCCAAACTTGATTTCTCTCAAACTGATTGAGTTCATCTTGCATAGTTAGAACCCAATCTGGATCTGTTAAAGCCATTTTATAGTCAGTTGGTTCAACATTTGAAAGGAAGGAGTAAAATTCACAAAAGTTCTGTAAAGAAGAGTTCCTAGTCTACACCCCTTTGTTAATATCACTAATAATAAGATCAGTAGGGTGAGAGGACTTATACTTAAAAGATTTGTTTGTATCAAGGTGTACATTTGTGCTTTCCAATGTTGAACCTGGTCTGGTACTGGTTCCCCCTATGTCATTTTCATTTTGAATGGGTGAACCAATTCCTCTAGTGATCTCATCTGCATCATCTTCATGTGGATGTGCCTCTGAGTCACTTTCTTCTTCCCTTACCTCTTGAGCTACTTGAATTTGTGTTGTACCAGACTCTTCCTCTCAAGGAAAGTTGTGTCATAAGTCTGGTTCAGCATCATTTCCTTCCTCAGCTCCTATGAAGTTCAGCATAATACCTATCTCGAACTTATCAGCATTATCAACCTGCACATGCTTGCTAAACATGTTAGTCTCGTCAAACAGAACATGGATACTTTCTTCAACACACAAGGTTCTTTTATTGAACACTTTGTAAGCCTTGCTGTGTGAAGAGTATCCAACGAAATCAGAATCATCACTCCTTGGGTCAAACTTATCCAAACTAGATTTACCATCATTGTGTACAAAGCATTTGCGCCCAAAAACTCGTAAATGTGTAATGTTTGGTTTTCTTCCCCTAAGAAGTTCATTAGGAGTTTTCTTCAGCAGTGGTCTCAACATTACCCTGTTTAAAATATAGCACGAAGTACTCACAGCTTCAGCCCAGAAGTTTCGAGGTAAACTACTCTCTAGAAGCATAGTTCTTGTCATTTCTTCTAGAGTGCGATTTTTCCTTTCAACTACTCCATTTTGCTGTGGAGTTCTGGGAGTTGAAAAGTTGTGAGTTACACCATGATCAATTGATCATTGCAATAGGTTACAAAGCTGACATTGTCAAATTCAGAACCATGATCAGAACGGATAGACACTAGTTGATGATTAATCTTGTTTTGGACTAGTTTTACTAGGATTTCAAATTCCTCGAAAGTTTCATTTTTAAATTTTAGAAAAAATGTCCAAGTATAACAAGAATAATCATCAACTAAAACAAACACATAAATGTGACCATCTCTGCCTTGCACACGCATGGGACCACACAAATTCATGTGTACAAGTTCGAATGGTTTAGTAGTGCTTACAACCTTCTTTGGCTGGAAAGATGACTTGACATGTTTACATTTTGCACATTCATGACAAATATGATCTGCAACAAATTTGATGTTAGGTAAACCTGTAACCAAACCTTGAGATCGCAATTTATTTAACAGAGAAAAACTTACATGTCCAAGCCTATTATGCCACAGCCAATGGTCATCTTCAATAACACTGAGACAAGTAGCACTGGTCTTAGGAATCTGACTCAAAAATGTTATGTAAACATTGTTGTGTCTGAACCCCTTGCAGACCAGTTCCTTTGTTTCAGTGTTCACTATGTGACAAAGATTGGTTTAAATTCAACATGGTTTCCTTTGTCACACAGTTGAGAAATACTCAAGAGGTTGTGTTTCAAACCTTCAACGAAGTAAACATTACCAATTGCTTGAGAGAGTGTCTTACCAACCTTACCTATACCTTTGATCAAACCTTTGCTATTATCTCCGAAAGTGACACTTCCTCCTTCATAGGCTACGAGTGAAAGAAATTAATTTTTATCACCGGACATGTGTCTTGAGCAACCACTGTCCAAATACCAATATGTCTTTCCTTTCACTCTAACCTGCACAAACAAATCAAGGTTTAGTCTTAGGAACCCAGATTTTCTTGGGTTCCTTGTTCTTTGGAACTGGTTTGGCTCTGTCCTTTCTAACCCAGATTTGTTTCACACTTGTCCTTTTTATTTTATCATGTTTTTCCTTTTTGGACCGACCTATATTGTGTGTGACCTTTTGAACTCTTAACCTTTTGAACATGTGACTGATTTCTTTTATCATGTTTTTGCTTAGTCTATCGTGAATCAATCATATGTCCATTCTTACCACAATAGGTGCAAACCTGCATGCCCTTTACAAACACATACTTACCTTGCTTGAATTCAGAAATCCAAGCACCATCTCTGCCTAAATTTTGTGGCTGTTGGGAGCTAGAACCAGTATACCCTAATCCAAACCTCTTAGCATTTCCAGATTGAGAGGTTAGGATATTTAGAGTACTTTGAGCGTCAAGCAAGTTGTTCATTTGTCTTAGGCAATCACTTAGATCCTGTTCCTTGGCTTCAAGTTTCTTAAGTTGAGCTTCATTAAATTCTGCAGTAATGGCAAGATCCAATTTTGCCCTATGAAGCTCATCTTTAAGTTTTGAAACCAGTTCCAGGTCTGGTTCATTAGTGGTCTCAATGTTTTTTCCTTTTTGTAGTTTGTATATTTCGGCTTGAAGATCACAGATTTTACCTTCATATTCTAAATGTAAAGATTCAATATCAACATCTTGATTACCAGAGGCAACTTCAGTGTTGATATTTTTCTTTAAATTGAATATTTCATATTGTAAATCACAGATCTTACCCTCATATTCCAAACACAAATTTTCGACACTAGCATTTGCACCACTAGTGCTAGCAAGAGAGTTTTCCATATTCACATACTCTTTGAACAATTCTTCAACATCATCAATCATATAATTATGAGCTAGAAATAAATTAGCATGTTTTAGAGTAAAACTCTTCTGTTTGAGCAACTCGAAATTTATTCCTTCCATTTCAGTATCCTTGAGTTTACTAAAACCTTTGCCATTGTTTTGATAAAAAAATTCTCCAGTAAAATCTGACTGTGGTTTTAGTAACTCAAGTTCCATATTCTTCTGATCTAAACTTATTTCAAGCTCTAAAATTTTTTCTTTCAGTTTTGTACAAATAAGTTCAAGTTCCGCAGAACGACTGTCACTTAGGTCTAAATTTCATGTTGCTTCTTTTAATTTTTTCTTTTTAGCCTTATAAGCAGCATTACGCTTAACATTTTGTTCTATAGCAGAATCTATAAAACTTAATAACTCATCTCTATCAAAGTACCTCATTTGATCTTGCATTTCAGAGATAGTTACCTGTTCCTTATCTGAAGAGCTGCTTCCTGCCATGAGACACATGTGACCTTTCTTTCGAGAACTGGTCTGTCTCTGGTCTACGTCTCCTAACATAGTTGTTACACAAACAAGAGCCTTGTCCTCCTCACTTTCACCACCTGAGTCTGAATCTCTCCAAGCAGCAAACATGGCTCTTTTAGTTATCTTCCTCTCCCGTTGTCCTCCCTTGTCATTTTTCCATGCTAGATAATCTTTAATCATGTCTCCAGCTTCACCACACTTGAAGCAACCAGTACTTGTACTAGTCTTCTTTGAGTTGCCCTTGTTCTTCCAAGACTTTCCCTTATACTGAGATCTAAGACTCCTCTCGAATCTTCTTGCCATGAGGCCTATTTCATCCAGATCTTCCTCATTCTCTTCTCCTTTCAAGGCTAATCCTCGACTTTTGGTAGTACTCTCTTCCTTTGAGTCAACTAACATCTCATGTGTATTAAAGACCCAATGAGTTGTTATACGGTCAAGGTGGATAGATCCTTGGCCTCCTGTATAGCAATAACCTTGGGCAGCCATTTACCTGTCAAACTCCTTAGAATTTTTCTGACCAAATCTTCACTAGTGAAGTTTTTGCCGAGAGATTTCAGTTCATTTATAATAGACATAAAATGAGTAAACATATCTCTTATATTTTCATCTCGAATCATATCAAAAGTTTCATATTTGGATATAAGCATATCCACCTTAGATCTCCTGACTTCACTAGTTCCTTCATAGGCTAATTCTAGGGTTTCCCATATTTCTTTAGCAGAGGAGCATGCTAAGATACGGCTTACCTCATTATCAGCAATACCTTGTTGAAGAAGAGACATGGCTTTGGCATTTTTCTCAAAAGTCTTCAGATATGTGGAATTGTATTCACTTTCTTTCTTCTCTGTGCCATCAGAATTTGCAACAACCTTCCTTGGACCATTTTTAACAATCATCCAGCACTCATAATCAGTGCCAATGATGAAATTCTTCATGCAAATCTTCCACCATGGATAGTTGGTTCCATTGAACTTGGGTAGCCTTGATCCTCTGTTTCCATTTGACATATCTGATCTTGAGTAGACATCTTTATCTTCCTTCTCTAGGTGTTACCCTTTCAAGAATTTAGGCTCTGATACC
>SNQN01009894.1:4714-23727 GCA_008642245.1 Bassia scoparia
TTCACTCACCCAAGTTTCAAATGTTGCAAAAAGGGTATTGTAATGTAACAAGCTGTTAACTTTGCAATATACCCCGTTAACATATTTTGTGTTGGAAAAGGAAGTTAAGTAATTAAGTAAATTGTCTGAAGCCCGCTCCATCTTGCGATCGCTCCTCCACTACTACCAAAATGGTGTCACCCACCGCGACGTCAAGTCCGACAACATCATCTTCAACCTGTCACCCGCTACCTCGTCCTCTACGACTTCATCTAATCTCTTGTGCTTTTCTCCACCGCATCAACAAACTCAATGAAGCGATGCTTACAAGGAGTGACATAGTGGCTTGCGTCATATTTGCATGGATTTTTTTGGCCTAATTTTGATTTTGGGTGATAAGATCTTGGATTGCAGGCATGTTTTCTCAATTACTCAATTAATTTAATAAGAGATTATTGAGGTTTGGATTTTTTTGGGATGAATTTGTAAGAATAATTGGAATTTAATGACCCTTTTTATTTTCTGTAATTTGTACTTTAATTTAATCTTCTAGGTCTTGATTTGAACAAGCTGCTACTTTGTATTAAATTATGGAAATAAGAAAATGGTGTAAGTATGAAAGAATTTAATTTCCTCTGTTTTTAACCCTTAATAGTCACTATTAACAGCAACCCATGTTGCATATTTAACGTCTGTTAGCAGATATTGGTTATAGTGAGCAAATTGCAACTTTTGCATCTTGGGTGAGCAAACTGCAACTTTCTCCAAAGTTCAGTACCCAAATTTGCACTTAACTCCTAAGATATGTATTACGGAGTCAATTACTTAATTTCAGGCTTGTGACGAAGTTAAGCGAGCCTGAACATAAAATTGTCAATCCAATGACATTTTGATAAACAAATGAAATATTTTATTTACAATTTTGCCATTTAATTTTTTTTTAATTTTATTTATCATAGAGGTGATCATGGGCCGGATTTGGCTAAAATATAGGCCCTTTAATTGGGCTCGGGCCGGGCCTAGATTCGGACCTAAAGTTTGCGTCCAAAGCCCGAAAAATACGAGCGGGCCTAGCAGGCTTTTTCGGGTCGAGCCCAAATTTTTAACCAAAGTGCATTCAAATTTTTAACCAAGATTAGTGGGGTTGTACATTGCTAGATAGGGGGAGATTGTATAGAATAATTTGCCCCTAAAATTTGATCATCAAAGCCCGAACAAAAAATGAAAATTTCGGGCCGAAAAAGTCGTGACCAAAGCCCGCAAAATTTCGGACCGGATTTGCGGGCCGGGCTTTTTTGATCACCTCTAATTTACCAAAATACCATTGAATTTTCAAATTTTGTCAATCCACTGAATTGAATAGAAATTTTTCCATTTACACAGCTAGTTCAACTTGTTGCCCCTCTTTACATAGGGTAGAAGGTAGAAGAGAAGCAAACATGTGACTGTGACCCATTGTACTCCAACATTTTGATTACATTCACAATATCATTGCAAATTTGCAATGCACTCTATTCTATATATCCATGACATTCTTTCTCCTTCCCTGGCAATCTCTTACATCAGTTACATGGCTATTTTTAATTTAGGTCGTCATGAATTGCCTAACAACTGAAAATCTTCCTGCTATACTTTGAGACCACTGCTCACTCCACTACATATTTTTACCATATGTTTAGTATTTTGGTTTAATGGGTCCAAGTTCATTTTCATCCTCGATAAGCCGAGTTAAGTACATACTTGTATAGTTATATGCCTTTGGTTCATTAGTTATTGACCATTAACTTGCAGCTGCAATTGTATCAAGTGAGAAACAACAAAACCCAAGCATCAAATGATCAATAAAGAAAAGAAATTTTTTCAAAAGTTCTCATTACATAAACTTAGAAACCATCCTCAAGTTTAACAATAGAGCATAAGATGAGAGCTGAGATGAGGGCGAGGGAACTATAAAACAAAGGGGCAGTAAGTTACACCAACAAGAATGTTTCTGTCACGGATATTTCAGGGCAATGGAAAAGAGCCCGGGATGGGGGTTTCTACTTTCAATTCACATAACCTCTCTCTACTCGCACGGAAGTTAACTCTGAGAACAACTTTCGCCACCAATACCGTCAAAAATGGAGAACAACAGAAAGAGAGAGTGGGGTTTTAAGCACAATAACATGTACGATGAAAATCAGTCCTCATCTTGATCCAGAAGCTCTACATCTCTTACTCCTCATGAAGAAAAGTCACTGATTCAGTGACATTAGTCCCTTTCTTTTGGTGCTCCGCTTTCCAGATTTTTTCTCACCACGCTTTCGGGTAGAACTGCATCCTGATTTAACAGGAGCAGATCTCGGTAGGGCAGGCACATGTACCATTAACCAAACCGGAAACAACAGCAGGGATCTGTCAACAAAAACAATCAGAGGTGAGTGAAATAAGAGAAAAGGCGATAAATTTATACAACAACGATCAGCAAATCACAAGCTATAATACTACAGATGAACGTTTGATGTCAAGTATAACCCAAAATGGTTAAATACTTAACGCAAGGGAAAAACTCGAAGGCCCAAGTAACTTAAATAATCACAGAAGTATAAGGAAAATCCGGAAGGTTTTCAATAAAATCACAACATTTGAAAAGGATGCTAGTATGCAACATTCCAAAATACTTGCAACTTACGACAGCAAAAAAGGATTCAAGTATGCAACAGGATAATCAGTATGCTAGAAATATCTATTAGCAGATGATTGAAAGTTCAAATATAGTCCCAATTAGAACATCACCGAAAAATCCACACCTAAAACATTCACATTTTCGTGTACACTAATACTTTTATCATTGTATATCCATGGAACACTCCAACCACAACATGTGTATGACAATCCTGAAAGACTACCCACAAAAGTGTAAACCTAGCAGCAGGAGCAAGGGTTGAATGGACTACTAATGAATACACGAAAATGCGAGATAAGAGATTCATACCCAGCAAAGCACAGCAGACTCCGGCTTGGCCATGGAAGCACCATTATGCGCTGCCCAAGGAAATGCGCAACATCTGATTCTCGCGTAACAACACTGAAGCAACCTCCCCAATCTCCTACATTCCGCTCCATATAGCGACTCTTCGCCTCCAAATCTTTTACATACATCTTTTCCTCTCTCTTGATCGCATTGCCGCATCTCTGTTTCTCAATTGTCTGAACAAACAATGTCTCTCATCAATTACCATCTTAAATCATTCAAACAAGCAAAAATCACAATATATATCCCACATACGATGTACAAAAAACTCAAAAATTCACTGCTAACTACTTATTAAAGAACAATTCTAAGTAGTACTAATTATACTGTATATTAACCAATTCAAAATACAACTTTACTTGAAAGAATACAAGATGTTTTCATTATAATTACAATATAAATCTGGCCAATTCAATGCAAACGGTGTACAAATTCTAACAATCAATAAACACAAAAGGCTGTATCATAGTGTACAATCAAACTAGCATTTGAATGATTCTTACAAGAAATAAAACAATTATACACAAAAACAACAACAAATCACTCAAAATCAAACAGGACAAATAACTCAGAATAAAAAGAATACGAATTCAACTTACCTTTTACGTTTCTTAGATTGCGGATCATCATCAGTGTCGTCAACCTCATTAACATCATCCCCTGACTTATCATTCTCGCCATTCGACTCAAAATTGGGGACTTGACGTAATTACCATTATCATTACTATTACAATTATTTTGATTTATAGTAATATCACAATCGTAATTAGTAGCAGCGTTACCATTAGCCTCAGAATTCGATGAACTAGTCGAATTCTTATTCATCAGAAGAGGAGGCGAAAGCGAAGGCGAAAACATCCGACACGTGTCGCTCATCAGACGGCTGACGATCATCAAGGTGAATCAAGCAGTAAATCAGACCACATGAAATCACTTCCCAACGCATCTATTACTTGTTGATCATTTACATCGTCATCATCCTTCATTAACAACTCCTCAATCCACGATTCTACGTTCTCCTTCGTGGTCTTCGTCCTGAAATCTCTCGAAAGATGAAGGAGCATCATTGATAATTCTGGAAGTTGGATTTCATCAAACATATGATTCCAATCGATTTCATCTCCATTATCGAATAAAAAAAACCCTAATTCACCAATTCAGAATTAAAAAAATAATCAACGAAATAAAGAAATCGAACAAAGATTATTTACAAATCTAACTAAATTGATCTTTCTAATTTTGCATGATTCTCGATTTGAATTGAAGGTTGAATTTGTGACAAAAAGAAAAGAAAGAATTTTACTCAGTTACTGAAAAATTGGGAGTATTGTATTTATACGAGTTATTTAATAGCGTTGGAAAAATCAATTGGATTCCTTAGTTGAGAAGAGAAAGAACGCGGTTATTATTATATGCTGTGATGAGATCATGGAAATACAATGTGCATCACGTGACTGATGAATTATAATTGAAATCGACGGTTGAATTTATTTAGATGAGGTCATAGGCTGATTTCCAAGTACCGCATCATACTGGATTATTGAAGAGGGTGTTGCATCATGCAGCCAATGAGAAAGCTCCGTTTTGACAACGTGGCATCGTTGCTGTTTTGCTTCTTGATTTAACGTCGTTTTCACGCGGGCTTTAAAACGAACCTAACCAKCAAGGCCCAATTAAGGTAATTTTGGGTTGATCCAAACAGATTCATTTTACCCAAATACCTTTATGCTTCATTTGGTTTGGCGTAAAACGTTTCAATGTAAAACGATTTTTATGAAAAATGTTTTTTCGTTGTTTGGTTCATTGGTTGCATGTAAAAAAATGATGAAAAATAGGAAAAATAAAAACACTAAGTTGTTCCATACTGTTCCTAAAAACAAGATAGCTAGAAATTGGATCAATACTATCCAAAACTCTGAGGGGAATTGGATTAATGGTCCTAATTTGGTTTGTCAAGGGTTTTATTGACCATTTTTCTTCTTTTATGAATGGTAGTAAAGGAGTTCAAGTCAAGATCAGGAAGAAAATCATCCAACATGGTAATATTTTATCCAGTAATCAAAGGAAATTACTTGATTTGCAGTTTTCATATGAGGAAATAAAGCAAGCCTTTTGTTYTWTTCTGAATGAGAAGGCACCTATCTTGATGGYTATGGAAGCTTGTTCTTTAAGGAAGCCTAGGATACAATTGGGGTAGACATTTGTGCAGCTATGAGGGACTTCTTCGRATCTGGTAAGCTTCTTAAAGCAATTGGAGCTACCTYGGTTACCTTGGTTCCTAAAATTACATGTCCTGCTAAAGTCACAGACTACAGACCAATTGTCTGCTGTACTGTGCTTTATAAGGGCATTTCTAAATTGATCTGTGGCAAACTAAAACTAGTTCTCCCAAATCTCATTCACAAACTTGGAGTGCTTTTGTAGAAGGCAGAAGCATAATAAATAACATTTTAATATGCCAAGACATAGTATTAAGACATTATGCAAATAGAAACGCTTCTAAGGGTTGCATGATTAAGATTGATCCTCAAAGCCTATTACACTATTGAGTGGGAGCTCTCGGAGAACATGTTAGTAGCTTTGCAATTTCCATATCATGTTGTAAATATCATCATGACTTGTGTTGAAACTGCCTCCTTCATTCTACTTATTAATGGCACAACCCAAGGTCATTTTGGAGCCAATATGGGGTTGAGACAAGGTGATCCCGTGTCCCCTTTGTTGTTTGTCATTTGCATGGAATACTTAACAAGAATTCTCAATTATGTGGGAAAGAAGGGAGCCTCCAAATTCCAAATTATTATTACGTAGTCAAATAAGTTATGGGWTACTTTTTGGGTACTAATGAGATCATTTTATAACTGTAATGTTTTAATAATCCAAATTACTATTTAGGAGTTTTTTTTTTTCAACCAAGTGGGGTCAAATGCCCCCATTTAGTTGAATGTATATCCGCCACTGTATAATACCCTTTTAGGCTTTTATTTCACTTTACTCTTTTTTCCCCAAAATTTCTTTCCTCTTGTTCCTACATTTACCCTATGACAGGATGCCACGTGGCACAAAATGGGTCCCACTCAATGACTATGTGGGCCTTACATGCCCATGTAAGGTGGGCCCCTAGAAGGGTAGCTTAGTAAAAGACAATCGATATGAAAAGTACTACTGATTATTGAGTATATCATGAAATCAGTGTACTTTTGCCCCACATTGAATAAAATAGGTACTTCCAAAGTCCCACATTGAGAAATAAATAAAGTACAACCATACAAAACCCTATAAAAGGGGAGTTGATAAACCTAATCCTGTATCTAATTCCTACCTCTCAAATAGAGTCAAGCTTCGACATGCTTATTCTTTGCTTTTGGAATCCTTCCTACATTTGCTGACTTAAGCATCAGAGGGGTTTTCCCGAGTCAACCTCCGGGTCAGTAACTCTTGTTCTTGCAGGCTATCAGAGAGGAGATTAGGGTCCATTTCTAGGCCCGAAAACCGAGAAAAGAGAAGACACGTTAGCGTACCAACTGTCGTCGCCAGTCTAAAGTTTCGTTCGTTCTGTTTGTGTTCCCGAGCAGGAACACTCTTGTTCTTAGTTCTTATCAATTGAACGCTTATGCTCTAATGAAAAAAACCCAATTAACATTGATTCTTTGTTTCAAACACTAGTTATAAGCCTGCTTATTTTCGATTCTTTACTTCAAATCCAATTCTAGCTTGCGTTTTTCTTGAATTCGAATTTGGAGAAAATTGTAATTTTGTTGAAAAACATAAAACAAACGAAATTTCAAAAATTTGAGGAATTAAGAAGCTGTAGATGAGATAATTCACAATTTGGGCTAAAATTTGAGGATTTAAGAATTCGTAATCTTCTGTTTTATACATGTAATTGGCTAAAAGTACAAGGTATGTTTCATGTAAGTGGAAGAAAATATATCATTTCGCTTCATATAACGGAAAAAAAGAACTATGAGTAGATAATATTCTGCCTTTGTATAATTGGAAATATTAGATGAGTAACAATATACAATATTGTTTTTTATGAAGATTAGTAACAAATTCTAGAGCAAGATACGATAATCTTTGGCTTAACTTTACATATCAAGGGTATAGGTTATTACTCGTGGAAGTTACGAAAAAAGCTATGGGAATCGGTTTCACTGTAGATTGCTATTGAGGTGTAGATATTTGCGAGAGTGGATATATAGCAAAGCCTTTTTCACATACTTCCCACGTGTCGAATTAACTTCGACACAATTCCTAATTTGAAATATCAAATTAATTGCAACAAACTTTTTCTTTCTCTTTCCGATAACTTTTAACCTATGAATTGTCATATATGCCCTTACTAAACAATAAAAACATAATTAAAGCTACCCTAAACAAACTTAACATCTATATATCATTAACTTAATTAAAAAAACTATCTCACCATCCACCATTTCCAACAGAATTTCCCTCGACACCACCACCCTACCAAACCCCAAAATCATCACAACACACCACCTAATCGAACCCCATGAAACCACCCGACACCACCCCAACAAACAACGACGTAAGAACCATCGGTGACCCAGCTCGAACCACACCATAACAACCGACCCAAACCAATTAGACTTGCAAAGACATACAGTTCGTGAGCCATATAGATACAGTCAATTAGAACCACACACGACCTAACAACAACTCTATCGAACCTTTAATTGATTTCTGCTCAACCCTAGTCAAAACTTCGTTCTCTCTCATAGGTATTCGATCTGGTTGTTCCTGTCAATCGAACATTAACTGGTTCGTTCTTCGTTCAAATCCGAAACCTTCATTCCTTCCCCTGGGTGTTTGCGTAAGTGCGCTTCTGTATTCGGTTTGAATAGCGACCATTCACGCAAGCGTGGTTGATTTTGGGCCGGCTCGACTGGGTCAGTTCGTTTAGAACTTCTGAAGTGGCTCTCACCCATCCGATCCGGGCTAGTTCTCACAATTGGGATCGTAGCATATATCGATGGTTCACAAACCGCGTTTTCCAATTGGTTCTAGTGCAACACGCCAGTGTAACGCTTCAAGCCTCGGTGAACTCATCGCGTTGTGTTTGGTACGTGGGAGCTCGGGTGGTTGAGACCCGGTCGCGTGCCGTCGTTTGTGCACGCGTAGGCGCCTGTATAGGTGTCGGCTACTTCAATCTCACTCCACTCTATTCATCTCTCAAATTTATACTCATCTTCTTAGCTTTACACTCGGCTAGCAAAAGTCTTTATCTCAATTTGAAAATCTGTGTCTAAGCAGCTCCGCTCGTAAACCTCAATGTAAGTATACTATTATGTGATTTAAAACAGAGTACAGAGAAAGTATAACGACAAAGAATAATGCATAACTCCTTATTTCTTATATTACACAGCTTTTCATGAATCGTCAATACTCCACATACGATCAAGATCATATCCCAAAATGTTAGAATGAGAATAAATTTTTAAATGTGAGAGCCAAGAGGGAAAAAGAAAGGAAGAGTGGGAAGTTTTTTTTAATAAAATAAAATAAAATTGCAAATTATGAAAATACGGGTTACGTCAAGTAAAGTAAGGTTGTGTCTAGCAATGCCTTATTTTTTCGATTTTGATCTCAAATTCACAACCTATTAAACAAAATCAAGGGGTTGTAAAAATGTGGAATTTTGAGCAAAATATGGAATTATATGGTCTATAAATTACGAGTTTGCATCTACACACACACACACACACACACACACACACACACACACTATATTATAATACTCCCTCCGTCTCGCAAAACTCGCAACTTTTGCTATTTTCGTCCGTAACATAAAACTCGCAACACTTGTACTTCTTTCCATATTTGGTAATTTTTTAGTTATAAAATTACCATTTCACCCTTACTAATATCTCTAAACAACACCAAATCATCATAATTAATTCATATCATTATTACTCTCACTACTTCACCCTATTTTAAATATCGCCAACTACTCTAATTTAATTAACCAAACACATCTACTCATTCACCCACCCAATTAAAACCCCAATTAACCCCAATTCACCCCAAATAATTGTTCACTTCTTCTCTCTCTTCTCTTTGATGAACACTAACCACCGCCCCTCATCTATCGCCGCCGCGACCTAGAAGCAGCCCAATCGCAATCGTCCCTCATCATCGTCCCTTCTGTTTAGTCGCCGTGACCCAGCACCAGCCCTACTGCCCCAAATCGCGACCCTAATCACAACCCAACAGCAGCCCGACTCAACACCTAATCGCGACCCACCTCCACTCACCACCACCCTTCATGTTCAGTCGTCGCGACCCACCAGCAGCAACCCAACACATCGATTTCTTCCACTGCGACCCTCAATTGCGACCTTACTCGTGGCTTGCAATCTCACTTGTGGCTGTGTATTGGTGGTTTCGAATGGTTCATTGGGGTTGGGTCTTGGGGTATGGGTCGCGATCTAGTTCATGGGGCTAGGTCATGCGGTATGGGTCGTAATCTGTGTCGTGGGGCCTAGTTCGTGGGTTATGGGTCGCGATCTGGGTCATGGGGCTGGGTCATGGTGGCTAGCTTGCGATTTGGGTCATGGGGGTTGGGTGTGGTGGGCCGCGCGGGGGCTGTGCGTGTAAGGCCGGGTGGTGGCTGTGTAGAGGTGGTTGAAGGTGGATGGTGAGGGGTGATTTGGGTGGTGGTGGTTGTTTTTTTAGTAAGGGTAAAAGAGTCTTTTCACCCACCTAAACATACTTAAGCTTATTTCCAATGTTAATTTTTCTTAATACCAAAGTTGCGAGTTTTGTGTGACAGAGGGAGTATAAGACAAGCGGATTAATGTGTACTATACTATAAGACAAACAAATTAATGTGAGGCTTACATGTGTCATTCTATTATTCACTTGTCTTATACTATAGTAAAACTAGTTGTTTGTGCACGCGATGCGTGCGGTGACAAATTTTTTATTACGATATAAGTAATCTTTTTACTAATTAAACTGTAATTTAAATTAATTTTAGAAGATTTCAACTGAGACAAATGATATTTATGAAATTTATCCTCAAACAAAAATTGAAATTATACATAGAATTGCATTAAATTTTCAATATTTTGGTAGAACGATAAAATACGTAAATTTTTTGCTTCATAATTCTATGGGAAATTCTCGTTGGTAACCATGATCTTTTATCAAATCCCATTGGCAACCATGAAAAATTTAAAATCCCAATTATGACCATAATGTTGTTTTAATATCCTAAACATGACCATTAAGCTCTAATTCATTGCCTTCTGCAGGCCCCCTAGTCGTCATCATCCACACTCACGCCACTCCCCTTTTGTATGTGATCCTGTCGCGCTCGCTCTCCTCCCCCTCCTCCACACGAATGCCAGTATCCACATGCCCCCCCCGGTATCTCTTTCCACCCTGCAGGATGTCCTACGCTTTCGCCGCCCTCGTTCCTCTCGCTTGCTGTGCCCTTGCCCTGCCTAACCCACGTCCCTCCAGCTTCCTATGCACCCCTTAGTCATCGTGTCCCCTAGCGCTGCCCTCTATCTGATGCCTACTCCCCTCCTACCCCCGATCCTTATTATGTGTCGTATGCGACTTTGCCTCATACTGCTTAGCGCTCAGCCATGGCCTCAGGCCTCTGCCCGCCATTGCCCTCTTCTCACCGCATCGGCACTGGCGCCTCCACCTCAGACCTGTTGTCAGGTCGGACACTGCCTTATACCCTGGCCCCCCTGCCGCTGACACTCGATATCAGCCAGTCTCGCACTGGCACCTCGCCAGCCGAGCAAAAGCTCTCCCATAGCTAAACGCATCCAGCCTCCGCATGGCCACAAGCGCCCTCCCCTCACGCCTTGTGTCGCCGCTCTGACCTCTTACTCCATACATTCAACCCCCCTCCCGTGCCCAGACCGCCCTCCCCCTCGCCCATTGTCACCATCGCCAAACTGCCTTATGACACCGTCCCCCTTTCCCCGCCATCGCCATGGTAACACGAACTGGCCCGTCGCACCTCCCCCCGATCACAACAACCCAACTGATTACCGTCCCACTACGGCACTAGCCGTCACCCTCTTACCCCGCCTCCCCTTGTCCGTCTGCTCGCCAAAAAACAAACCATCTCCCCCTCTCCCTGTTGTACGTCGCCTTCCCTTGCCTTCCCTCTTCCCCGTATTGCCCTCCCGCTGGCCCCGCCGCCCTCCCCCACGCCAACTGATCTGTCGTCCGTCGCAACTCCCTTTCCATCGCCCTCTTCCTCCTCGCTCCTTGTCTCCTGGCCCCCGCCCTCCCCCCATACGCTGTGTCAACGTCGCCTTGCCGTTACCTTCGCCACTCTTCCCGCCTCGCCCCTATCCCGCTGCAACACGCACAGCCCTCACCCCACTACGCAAAAACCATGGTCCTCGTGTTGCCGTATGCCTTGCCGCGCGCTGCCTCCCTGCTTATGTCCTGGCGTCGCTTGCACAGCACACTTGCGTTTGCCATTGCCCTTGCCTTTGGCCTTTGCCTCACACATGTCATTTAGCCTTCGAGATTGCCAAAAATCAGGCACACCCACACGCGGCTGTAAGCGTGCGCTTCTCAGCCTCACCCTGCGTGTCACCTTGCCCTTGCTGTTCACACATTAGCCAGTTGCCCTGCCGCGCTCGCCCCTCCGCGCGCATCAGGCTGCCGTGTTATGCACCTTGTGCCACTGGCCACCTCGCGTGCACCCCTCTTGCGCTTCCCCCCTGCGGTCGACTTGTCTCCTGCCTCGCGCCTCCCCCTTCCACTGTCCTCCCCCCACGCTGTAGCTATGCGTCCCGCACGCGTCTCCCGCGGTCCATTAGCCGCCTGGCTCCCGTGCCTTCGCCCGGTGCCCTTATGTGCCTCCCGGGTTGCCCCTTAGCGCTCACCCGGTTGATCTAAAAGCGACTCTGCATCAGCCCGTGCGATCTCCTGTCCAAGCTGCTCGCCTCCCAGGTCTTTTCGCCTCTATCTCTGCCTCGCCCCCTCCTTCGCCCCCTCGCTTCTTTCCTTCCTTGGTCGGCCCTCCCGGTGCGCTCCCTCCATCCCTTGGCTCGCCCCCCCGCGTACTGCTGTCGTGTGTTCTGTGCTAGCCCCTGCATCATTTAGGCCGGCCTTTTGCGGTTGTCCTGTCAGCCTCGTTTGCGGTGTGCGGCTTGCTTGCCCTTTGCTTTTTGTTTTTGCCTGGCCTATGCCCACGCTTGTTATGGCCTCCCTGCCCTCCCTGCGTTTTGCTTGCCCTTGCCTTCCTGTCCCTTGGCCTCCCTCGCTTTCGCTATTTGCCCTGCCTTTGCTTTGCCCCTGCTGTCCCTATGTTTGTGTCTCGAGCTTATGCTGTTTCTGCCCGCCACCTGGCTGTCGAGCTCCCCGGTCGGTTTGCCCTGCTCTTCTGATATTTGCTTCCGTGCCTGCCGGCCCTCGGCCTCTTTTGTGGCGCTCTGCCCGCCTGGCCTCTGCCCTGTTCTTTTGCTTTGGGCTTCTTTGCTTTTGCATTTTTTTCGGTCCTCCTGCCGTCGCTCCTCCTCGCCTTGCCCCTCCTCCCTTGGCCTTGCCCGACGCGGCTCCCTTCTTCTGCTGTTTCCTTTGAAACCGCTGTGCGCTTCTTGCGCTGCCCTCCTCCTTGCCCTCGCCTCCCCCTGCCCGCCCACGCCGGGCCCTTCCGCTACGGCGGGCCTACTTGTTGCCATCCTGCTCTCAGGCTTTGCTCCCCCCCTTGTCCCTGTCCCCATTCCTTGTCCCACCCGCCTTGACACCCGCGCCTCGTCTGCTGTTTTGCCCCTATGTTTGCCTTCCGCCTGCGCCGCCCCCTGCCTTTTGGGCGGCTCTTCCATTCTCGTTGCTTTGGATATCAGCACTTTGACCTATGACGTTGGCTCTGAATCGCCTCCGCTTACCCCATCTCCTGGAATTGCGCTCCCCCCTCTTGCGCTTGCCTTGCCCGCTAGCGCCTGCCCCCCTTGCCCCCTCTCTCCGGATGCAGTGCTCCCCTCCACCGTCCCTGCCTCCGTTGTTTGGCTTGCCTGCTCGTCCCTCGCTCCCGTTTCCCGTACTCCGGGGTTTGGCCTTGCTCGGCGCCCCTTGTAGTTTGCCTGCCCTGGCTTGCTTGCCCCCGCCTCCGGGTTCCCCATTGGCACTCAGCTCCGCCTTTGCCTCCTCGCTACTTTCTTTGGCTTGGCCTGGAATGTTTTGCCCTCCTGGCCCCGCCCATCAGGTCTGTGTTTGCGGTGTTCGGGCTCCACTGACCTTGCCTGGCCTCTCGCCTCGCCGCACTCCCCATGCTATCCCCCTGTGGCTTTTGCTGGCCTTGCCTGTCGCTTCGCAGTCCGCTTTGCTCGCCTCGAGCCGCTGCGCCTTCCTGCTTGCCGCCTACGGACTGTGCCTGCCTGCGCGCTTACTTTTTGTGCCTTCCCGTGCCTTCGTTTGCCTGGCCTCCCGGCTCCTGCTGCCCCGCCTGCTCCTGGGCCCCCGCCTGCGCCGCCTGCCGATCTGCCCCTGTCGCCCCTCCCGCCCCTCCCCCTCCACGCTACACCTCAGCGTCTGCCCGGTCACGTACCCGGGTCCCCCGGGCCCTGCCTCGTTTCGCGCCGGATTCCTCCCCCCTCCGCCCGTGTGCTCTCCCACGGCGTCTCTCCCCCTTCTGCTTTTCGGGCCGCCGCCAGCGCGTCCTGGTGGGAGCTGGGCCCCCCCTTCCGCGTATGGTCCTCCGTCGTTGCCCCTCGCGCCACCCTACTTTCTCGCCCCTAGGTCCTGTCTCGCGTTCGCCCCCCCCTCCCTGCGCCCTGTTGCTCCCGCCTCCTCCGTTGCCCCCGCCCTCTCTGTTGGAAAGCATCCTCCAGCCTCGCACCACCCCTGTTACCTCTTCCATCCCTAGCTTTCCCGCGCTTTTCTCCGTTACGTACCCCTATAGTTCCCATCGGGTTCCCCCACCCCCGCCCTCCCCCTGCCTCCGCACCCCACCCCTCTCCGTCTCTGCGAGCCACTCGAATACGAACCGGGTCCGGTCCCAAAATACTGCCCCCCGGTCCCATCGCCTCAGTCGCGCCCACCCGTCTGCCCCCCCTTGCCTCTTGCACTTTTGCCATACGTTATCGCTACAACACTCGCAAACCAACACTACGGGTCCTCGCCCCTCGCCTCGCACTCGCCCGGCCGATGGCCCCGCGCCCTTCTATTATGCGTCGCTGCCGCCCGTTTCCTCTTGCCTCTCCTTCCATCCCGCCCGCGCCGCCGCCTTGTCTCGGATCGTGCCGCGCCCCCGTCTGGCTTACCGGGCCGCGGTCCGGGAGCGTCGTGCCCCACCCCTCCTCTCCGTCTCTCCTCGTCCTGGCCCCTTCCCCCCTTGTCCTCTACCCCCCCTCTTGTCCTCTTGCTCGTCGTTGTTCCTTCGTCCCTGCTTCCAGCACTGTCCCCCTTCCTTGTGCGAGCTTGCCTCGTCCCGCTTCCCGGCCCTCCCCGTTGCCATCCTTCTCTCTCGGCTGCCCCTCCCCTTCCTCGTCTTTCCTTCGCCCCTTCTGGTGCTGGCTTCCCGTCTTTCCCGCCCACTGCCTCCGCCTCTCCCCGAGCGACCCCGCGCGCCTTCCCTCCTCTACCTCTCCCACGCTCCCTCCCCGCCCCCTCTTCCTTTGCCCTGCCCTCGCCTCGCCCCCTCGCATCTTTCCCTCGCCCTCCCGACCCATGTCCAGTCCTAATGCCCCTACTCATTAGCTGCCTGCCCCCCCCCCTCCACGTTTCTTCCCGTCCCTCTGTCCTCCGTCGTTTCTTCGTCCTCCTCTTCCCTCCTTCCCCGTGCTCCCCCCCCCCCGCCCCCCCCGCGCCTTCCCCCCGCCCACGCCGCGCGCGTTTCCTGCTTTTGTGCCTCCTCGTCTCCCCCCTGCGTGTCCCCCCCTCCCGCCGCTTCCTCCTTTGCCGCCTTCTCCTCTTGCTTGCTCTGCCTTGCCTCTCCTTTGCTGTGGTGCCGTTCCGCGTTTACTTTCGCCTTTATGGCCGCGGGCGCGCCTGCCGCGCCGCGCCCGCCTCTGTGCCTGTCTGCGTCTCTTCGGCCCCGCCAGGTGGTCGCCTCTCTATCCTCGGCACCCGTCCCCCGCGGCCCCCTTGTCGCCGCTTCTGCCCCCTGGCGCCCTCCGCCCCTACACCCCTTGCCCGCTTTTGCTGCTTCCGTTTTGCCCTTTTTCCCGCTTCCGTCTCCTTCCCTCCCCTCCCCTCTCCTTCTTTCTGCTCGCGCCCTTTTTTCCCCCTCCTGATGCTTTGGCGCGCTCTCGGGCCCCCCCCTGTGGGTCGCCCCAGCAGCCGCTTCCCGCCCTGCGCCGTATTCCCTCCGGTGCGCGTTTTGCTTCGCCTTCCTCCTTTCCCCCCTCCCCCCCTTCTTCCCCCCCCTCCTCCCCTTCCTTGTCCACCTCGGTGTTCTGTTGCCCTTTTCCTGCCTTGCCTGTTTCCTCGCTTTCCTTCCTTCTTCCGCCCCTTCCATCCATGTTGCCCCTTTCCGCCCTGCCCCCTCCCCCTTCCGCCCCTCCGCCCCCCTGTCTCCCCCTCCATTCCCCTCCTTGCCCTTCCCCTCTTTTTCCGGGGCTTTGCCCGCCCCGGTTTTCGGCTGCCCCTCGCGCTTCCAGCGCCCTTTTTCCGCCCTTGTTTTCCCTTGGCGCTCCCTGCTGTGGTCTCGTTTCTCTATGCCTGTCTGGCGGCTCCTGTCGTGTCTCCTTCCTCCTCGTTCCCTCCCGTTTCGAGTGCTTCCCTCTCCGCTTCCCCTCTGTTGTTCGCTTGTGTTCCTCTCCTCTCCTCCTCTCTCTTATCCTCTTCTTCCCCTGCTCTCTCTCATCCCCCGGGGCCCGCGCCGGTCCCCCCTCCCATCCTTTTTTCCCCTGCCCCCACCTCCCCTTCCCCTTTGCCCTTGCTTCCCCTCCTTCCTCTCCCTGTCCTCGCACTCCCGCCCGTATTCCTTTCCCCCCGCCGTTGCCCTCCCCGCTCCCCCTCCCCCTCTTTGCCCCCCTTTGCGCTCCTTCTTCGCCCTCGGGGCCTTCGTTGGTACCCTGTACATTTCGCCCTCCCTTGGTCCCTGCTCCTTTCCCCTCCCCATCTCCCCCTCCTGTTTTCACTCTCCTCCCCGTCCCGCTTACCGCCCCTCTTTCCGTGGGTGTTGCCCGTCCGTGGGGTTTCTTCCGCTTTCCCTCCGTGCCGTTCCTCCTTTCTTTGTTTCTACTCGCTGCCTTCTCCCCTCCCCCCTTCCTCTCTCTTTTCTTTCGTTTCTCCTTCTCTTCTTCCTTCCCCGCTTCTATCTCCTCTTCTTCGTTCCCGCCCCCTTCCCTTTCCCGCCCCGCCTCCGCTCCTCCCCCTCCTGCTTCCCCTCTTGTGCCGCTTGCCCTGCCTCCCCTGTGGGATGCCCCTCTGCCCTTGCCCCCATGTGCTCTGCCGCCCTCCCTGTCCCCCCCCCTTGAGGGCCCCCCCCGGCCGCCATGTCCTCCGTGTTCGCCTGGGGTCCTTCTCCGGCTGCCCCGCGCGTGTTGGCGTCGCCCGCCGGGCCGTCGTTGGTCGCACCTGGTCCTCTCCTATCGGCGCGGCCACCGCTGTCGGCGTTCTTCTCTCGTTGCTTTCGTCGCCTAGCCTCTGGCTCCCCTCCGCCCTTGTTTTTGTTCGGTTTTGCTGTCTGTTCCCCTTGCTTCGCGTCGGTTCCCACTTGGCTTGGGCTGCTCTCTCCCTTTGTCCTTGTTCTCGTTTCTCTGTCTTTGCCCCGTCTTACTGCCTGCCTAGCCTTGCTCTACGTCCCTGCCGTTTTGTTGTTTCTTCCTTGCTGTCCTCCCTCGCCGCCACCCCTCCCTGGTTCCCCCTCCTCCTGCCCCCTGGCCCTTTGCCCTTGGTCTTTTCCCCTTTGGCTTCTGTGCCTCTCCCCCTGCCCTCCCACCTGCCCCTTTTCCCCCTCCTCCCCCGCCCCTCACCCTGCCCCTCCTGTCCCTCCCCTCCCCTTCCCGCTCCCCCCTCCCCGCCTCCCTGCTTCCGACCCTCCCCCTCCTCCCCCCCACTCACCGTCGCCTCTCCTGCTCCTCCTCCCTCCCTTTCGCCTTCTTCTCGCCCCCCCCGGTGCTCGCCCCCCCGTGTCTTGCTTGCCTCTGCCTCCCCCCTCTCCTTCGTTATGGCGCCGCCCCTCCCTTGCCCCTTTTCCTCCCCCCTCTCACCTGTGCCCTGGCTTTGTCGCCTTTTCCCCCCCTTGCCGCTCTCCTTTCTGCCCCGTGGCTCACCTCCCTGTGTCCTGCCTGTTGTTATTGTCTGGTCCCTCTCCTGCCTATTCCGTCTCTGTCCCCTTTCCTTCTCTTCCCCCCCCCCTTGTCTCCCCCCCCCCCGTCTTGTCCTGTCCACGCGTCACTCTCCCCCCCCTCACTCCTCCGGCTCCCCTCCCTCCTTCCTCCTCGGCCCCCCTTCCTTCCGTCCCGCTTGGTTTCTCCCTTTCCTCCCTCGACTTTCCGTCCCCGCGCCCCCTGTTTCCGTCTGCCTGCCCTGTCTTGTGTCCCTCCCCCTCCCTCTCCCTCCTCTCTCTCCCTCCTTTCGTGTTCCGCTCCCGGTGGTGCCTCTCCCGTTGCCTCTTCCCGTCTGCCTGCCGTTGCTTCCTCAGTGTTTCTCTTTCGTCCGTGTTTGGCCTCTTCTCCCTCCCTGGTGCCTGCCTCGTCCCTTGCTTGTGCCTCCTTGTTCTTGCCTTCTCGCCGTTTTTCTGCTTCCGCCCGTCTCCCTCTCCGCTCATCTGTTTGCGTTCTGTTTGTCGGGGCTCCCTTCTCACCCCTCCCTGTGTTCGTTGTTTCTAGGTCCTCTTGCCCCTTCCTCTCGCTCATGTCTCGCCTCTCCTCCCCCCCCTTTCCTCTCCTTCTCCCTCCCCTCCCTCCCCTTCTTCTTCTCCCCGGCTCCCTCTTGCGGTTGCTTGGGCGGGATCTTCTTGACCCCGTCCCCCCTTGTCGCCCCTCCGTTGTTCCCTTCCCTTTGGGCGGCCGCCCCCTTGTGTCTGGTTCCCTTGCGCCTGCGTGGTTGCGTTCCCTTGGGGTCTCTGCCCCATCCCCCCCCCTCCTTGGGCCTTGCGTCCTCGTCTTTTTCCGGTGTTGCTTTTCTTGGTCCCCCCTCGCTGTGCCCCCTCCTCCGCGCTTGCCCTCCCCCTCGGCTCCTTCTCGTGCCCGCCCTGCTTCCCTCACCACTTGTTCCCTCGCCTGGTTTCCCTGCCCCCTTCCTTCCTTGGCTTCTCTCCCCCGTCGCCGCTTCCCCCCTGTTGGTTTGCACGCTGCCCCCCCCTATCCGCCGTCCTGCGCCGCCCCCTTCTCCCCCCCTATGTCACGTGTGCCGCGGCCACCGTTTCCTCCCCCCTCCGCGCCCCCTGGGTTTTTTTTTTCTTCTCCTTTCCTGTCCCTGTTCTCCGCCTTGTCCCCCTCTTCCTCCCATCCTGCGCTTGCCTTAGTCACATCCCTCCCCCCCACCTCCGTCCCCTCCCCCACCTGTCCGTCCTCTCCCCCCCCCTTGTCTCCATTCCCCCCCTCACTCCCCGCCGCCCCTGACCTCAACCCCACCAACCTCCCACCTCGCACTCCTTCCTTTCATTCCTCCCTACCATCCCCCCGCCTCCTTCGCCCCCCCCCCCTCCTCTCTCAGCCCTTGCCCTGACCCCCCCTCCCACTTTACCTCCGCCCTACGGTGCTTATGCTCACCCCCACCATACCTCCTTTCCATAGAAATTCATCAAAGATTGCAGTCAACAAAAAATTAAAACAAAAAACAATTAGCAGAACACATAGTCCTATAACACCAAAAGAACAAAAGAAGATGAAAAAAGAACTGAAAACAATCTGGCTGCAGAGTTACTTCAATGCAGTTGAATTAGATGAAAAATTGCAAAATTTCGATAAAAGAGGAATTGAAGATGAATAGTGTTAGTGATCGTTGAAGTTAAGTATTTATGAAACGTGAGGTTGATGGAAATGAAACCACCAAGGCAAACCTTAGGTTAAAGCTAATAAACTCACACTAACGGCAAAACAACCACACTTAAACATAAATTAAC
>SNQN01009895.1:9163-23727 GCA_008642245.1 Bassia scoparia
GGAATGAAGATTTATACGTTTTCTAGCGATAATTGTTATTAATAGAAAAATTTGTGTAAAACCACTAGCTACAAACGTTGACCTGCTTCCCTAGTACTCCTATTAGATGACTTGGTACTCGTATAATCGTATTAGTGTATGGCATGTAAAAATCAAATTCAATGCATATATATTGAGGAAAGAGGAATGWGGAATTGTACTTTACATACAGATTATAAAATTATTAATAACATTGAAAATAAAAACGATTTCATTTAGAAGCTAAGAATTGATTTAAAAATAATTAATTTCACTGTAAATTTAAAATCAATACTCTCAATCAAGTTCTATAATCAATGATTACGCTATCTATTGTATCCAATTAAATTCTCGCAAATCAAGTCTTCCATAGAGTTTCATCTACACCACATATGGAGTAAGTCAATAGTCGGATATTAATTCTCTAAACCAATAATCATATATTTTTCGCGAAACTTATGAGAAAAATCTTAAGAAACACTCCATTAGTACTTTGCACTATTGTAGTCTTGGTCTATTACCCTACTATACCAATTCATTTCTACATCAATGAAAAGAAATTACATGCACAATTTTCCAGTTGATAAGAAATACAATAATAATGATTGAAAAACACCTATTCACATTTGATTCCAACTACCATCCAAACTTAGAGAAGAAACTCATTGCTAGCAAACATATCCCTTTTTGAATTTTCAACGACTCAACCACATTAAGAAGAAGATTGCTTAAACTAATATGATGATGTGATRAGTATATGCTCAAAATTGACCCTTGTCATTACTAGATACCACGAACAACCCCTTGATATTTCACTGCTTTTTCTCTCAACATTTCTACTCTTACCAACAATAATTGACACTTTCTCCCACTTATTACCATTGCTACTGTCTTTAATTATTACAATAAACAAATAATAGAGTAGATTATATTTATTACATATATGTATACCATATTTTTATCAACGATTAAGAATGCTAGAACTTTCCGTGAAAAGAGAGATGTTGATTTTTTTGCTCCTGTATTTTTATTTCCCTAGTCTCGTTCACACTCAACCAGACAACAAGACTAAATTATCTACGTATTGTTTACTTGGTATCGTTGATATAGAGTCGAAAATTTAGGCAATATTGAGTGGGGATATCTTTTGAGCATCTTTGCAATTAACTTGTATATAGTGATTGGTCTTGGTGAAGGAATTGTTCCTCTCTAGACGGTTTGTTGACCAGTTGTGCCATAAAATTGCATCATGTACTTATGAACATATGATTAAATTGATTAATGTGAGAAATATCCGTTAAGTCGTAATAATATCGTGTGTCATAGATTTTACTCCTTCCTCTGAGCTATTATACAATGTGTATTAGTACTAGTATGTGAAGTTCCATAGTGATGACTTCATGTGCAAATGAAGTCAACTAGTTTCGTATGTCTTTTTAAACTGTGATATTTAGTCAAGTGGAAGCGACTCTAATGGCTCATTATCATATAGAGCATCAATATGTATGGTCTCTCTTAATTATTTGAAAGCTAGCTATCCACCAAGTGACATATGATTGTTGAGTTAGATATAAGGCTTGGAATAGAACTAAGATCACACACTATGCACTTCCTTAATTCCTAATTAATGGATATATGTATTTTTCGCATTAAGGTGATAAATATAATCTTTGCATAGTTGCAAAAAACTTAATCAAATGTATGATGTTCTCATGTTTTTACATGTTTGTATTGACAAGATTACATTGATCAAGACTATCGACTAATTCCAGAGTAATTATCTTGATTGATATTATTTGCTGTTCGCATTTTTTAAGTTGTCCTTTTTGGATTATTTTCAAGTAAAAACTTCTCTCGTGTGTTTCGGACGATCCTGGCTTTTTTCTCCTTGTTCGCTACTTTTGGCCAGGAAATGTTACAGTAATATCGAACCAGATTTATTATTAAAAGTAAAAAACATGAAGATTTTGACAAAATAAGCACATTTCTTAATTTTATATACGTCCTAATGGCCTGATCCCAAATCATATTAAATAACTTACTAGTAAGTTTTGCTAATATATATATGTGCAATTTTACATTTTCCTTAATGTCTTGGATATATTACCCTTTCCATTAAATTGAAATCATAATACAATACGTACATGACATCTTAAAAATTTCTGTCATTGATAACGACCTACTCTATCAACACACTATTTGTGAACATAACTTGTTGCTTTTTACAATGCCTGCCCTGTCTCGTGAAGTCCATATACTTAGCCCCTTGGAAATTTTTATGAATGATAGCCACAGATAACGACGGAAAATCAATTTGGTTCTACTTGAGGTTGAACCTTCTTTTAACAGAGTCAAAGTGCTTAGATGACAACTTAGTAGAGAGAAATTTCAACAAATGATTTAAGCAACATTCATTTTTAACAGTCTAAACAATTGACTTCTCAGTCTACTCAAATCTGTGATATTATTCATTTGCCTTGCAGCTTACTCCTTGTGCTCTACAATGAGTATGTCATGGATTTATCTCGACAATTATAATCAATTTGCATTCAAGTGATATCCAGTACTAATGGGAAAATACTTAATTACTTTGTTATGTCAAATCCTGTTTTGTGTCGGTTGATGTACTAATATCGTGTAATAATTGTGTCTCTCTTCTGTAATTGACGTGCGAGACCGCTACATAGCGATCATTTTTCGAGACAGAGCCTTTTCTGGAGGATCAAGAGATATGAGCTCAGTCAATTCCTGTGTTAGGGCCATAACTAGTATCACTAGTTCTGACTCGCAACGAGTAGCCAGGAGTAACCCACGTTTCCTTCTCTCTAAGACCTGGAGTTACAGTTGTGTAAGAGAAGTGCGCATACTAATATTCTCAGTACTCTTTGCTACTTTGACTTGTTTTGTGGAGATTGAAATTAAGCCTGGCCTAGAAAGAGAATTTATTGTGGATCTCTAAAGTTTTTTCCCACAGTGTAGATAAAAAGAGGTGTGTTTCAGAATTAGACCGTTTGTAGATGACGCGAAATATTTAATTGTATTTTTTGTTCTGTGTTATATGTGTGGGTCAGGGGAATGACGTTGTTCATCCTTGCATTGTATAATCTTCCACATCGGATTTATTGCCTTAGTTACGCTCTATTTGTGCTATACAAACACCGATTAACACGGATTCATACCCTACGTGTCATTGAATGCTTTAGTAAGCCCTCATCTTGGATGGGGAAATCTCACATACTGTTTGTGTACGACTGTTTGAGAGTTTAATTGTGATCTAAAAATTTTACATCCCTCGTTAATGCGCGTACCAGACAAATAGATACATCTGTTCTAGTTTTCTATTAACGATTGATGTACTTCATATGCTCTATTTCAGGTTTCGTTGCCCACTAGTTCGAATGCGACGCTTTTTTTTTTTATTTTAATATAATGTTCATCTTTTCACAGATCATAATAATAATGACACTCATAATCAAAAGGTTTAGGGTATGGAATACACGTAAGCTGCCCTTGACTGCCTAGAAGTGCTAGATGATTTAGTTACATATTCACTCTATTTCTCTTTCAACTATATTGTGTTTCCTTATTAATATCAATATATATTAAAAGGTAATACCATAGAACTGCTATACATACTTACGTGATACTAGTGCGATCTTTTTTACCCGCTTTATATAGTCCGTCACCAGTGTATAGCGGAAAATCCATACTTATGCTCCGGAATGGTGTCTCGGGACTATCACTTGTTTTGTAGGACCTCCCTTCAAATTCTTTTACCTTCGTCCCATCCATAGATGTGGTGGGATACCTTCAAGTTCGGCGACACAAAAAATTTCATTTTATTTTTTTGAAAAAATCGAATTATATAAGTTTAAAATAAAAGTGAGTGCATAATTATTCCACAATTAACCAAGCCTTGCGTATCCAGTGACGGTTGAGCGGTTGTGCTGTTGTCTTGTGTAATATTGAGAGTAGAGATTGAATGCTTGTCTACCGACGCTGGTATGCTTCATCCAGAACTTGTTCGATCGCGGCCGGTGATTGTTCAACTCCCTAACTTACTTGTTACCAGCAATTTGTAATTATTTTTCTCCCCTCTCTTCCAAATTCGAACTTTCAATATTTCCGTATCCTTTCCAATTTTTAGAGATATTTCGAATTAGTTTATCTTTGTCTATTCTGAATATCTCCTTGAGTTACTCAGGAAGGTTGCATTAAATTATATCCTGTCTTCTCCTCTGCAAGTTGAGCCATTTTGTGGTTAGAAAATGGTATATATATGAATAATCGTATTTTGTGGTGTATTTGTTAATCATCCTCAGTATATTCACCTTATATTTAATAGCATTAATTATATGAAGAAATATTAATGCACTCTAATCGGATAATATAGATAGTATTTTAGAATTTGAACTGAATTATTACTCACTCTAATATTTATAATATACTTGTTTATTTTTCATTGCTTCCTTTGTTAGTGAGAGGACAAATAGTATTTGTGTATTATTAAGTGTCCGTAAATTAATTGTTCAGATATTTTCTACTTGAACCTATTACGAGTGGGATATTGCGCGACTTAGCATATATGCAATTTGTTATTTTACTAAATTTAATCTAGCGTTTAACTACTATTATGTTAATCTATTTGCTCGGAAGAGATATATCTGTCTTATCAAAGAAACTCTCGTGATACTTCGGAACGTAATAAAGATGATAAAGTGGCGGTTATAGCTACTCGGTCTCGCTTAGTGCGGCGCCGGGTGGTCACAACTAGTTTTTCGACGTTGTAATCGTTTTTCGAATACAAATGTGGATTCATGAGTGAAAAAGCTAATAAGTTCATGTTCTATATGTATACAAATATTAACCCATTACTGGAATATCAGCAATTCAGAAGAGTCTATGATATAAGCGTTTTCAGTATAAATTAACAAATAAGTTAAGTCATGTGCATGGCAGGTGTAACTCTTCATAACTAATAGTTCTAGTTTCTCCAAAGTTACTGAGATAATACTAATTAGCCATGTATTCAGTAGAGAGTCAATATGTTCTCATTCTATCAACAAAATTTGCACACCAAAGTTGTTAAACGAGATTCGAAGTTCAGTCTAATTTATATTGTTTGAAGATCACAAAGGCTGTGATATTTCATTAAAATTAATTACTCGTATAATATATTTGTAGCATATGTCTTCACAAATATTCATTCCTGATAAGCATTAATTTCTACGCAAGCTCGAAGGACTTTAGCAATGCCCAATTAATCAACTTAGTACTTAATATGAAATACAATGTACGATGTGTTTTTTAAATTAATTAATGACATGATTTTTGATATTAAAATTGCACCTGACAAATCCCGACTCGAGTCGAAAAATATCTCCTGAATACGTGTTCCTGGAAGTAATACATAACATTACATTGAACTCTTTGCAATATTCTTTGCGATGTCTGACGCTAATATGCTAGAGCCTTCCAACTGGCTACAATTTTACAAGATGCCTTTAGCAAGAGTGGATGTATTTAGGAAGAGATAGTTTTTTCTCTCACAATAGAAGATGTCTAGTTATTTGTTTGGGAATTTGGGCGAAAAAAATCAGAAGAACAAAAAAATAGTTATAGTAAACTAAGTTTGCGAAAGGAATTTTTATTAGTCACTCTTGTGGAAATTCGACACCAAATGGTCAAAATTTTAATTTCATATTTGGCGTAATTCGTGTCTTTCCACATCTTATATAAATTTATGCCCCTAGATTCTGTGCGCTATGATTTAAGTCCTAAAGCAACTATTTTTTTTCTTTATTCCATAAGCGCAACAACTCTTTGTATATCGCTTATGATAGCGAATTGCATATATAGTGTCTAGCATTTCAATTTCCAATTCTAGGTACTTTTCGTGATATATATACAAGAATTGGATGAGAGCGATACTGAGACCAAAGTCTAGGATTCTCCTCAATGAAAAATAATCAACTCCAATATGCCATAAGTAATGCTTATATGTGAAGATACGTGAAAGGACCACCGATAAAAGTATGCGTTTTCTACAATTTGTATAATCATTTTAAAGAGAATACAACCTACAAAGCTACGACAAGCCGGGTTACATACTAAAGCGCAATGCTAGAGGAGTTCTAAACCACAATCATAAGCGACTGTGATCCAGCTTGACTGAGTGTGCGAAAGTGAAAAGATACCAGCGTACTCCACGCTTTCTAAACCGTCACATTCCTTAGCGAATGTCTACCAAGCAGATGGAAGACATCTATACTCAACAAGGCCAAGCGTTAGCCGACGTATTTACTTTACAATAGAATTAAAATCCAGTGACCGCCGAACTACGTATCATCAAATAAAGATCATTGTTATCTCTACTTCTCGACCAATAATCCTCTGCTGGTTCACAGATGATAAAAGTTTTTGTTATCTCTCCCCATTCCTCTGAATGGCTTTCTTCAGGTGTGGTTTCACAGATACCGACTAGCCAAAGATGGAAAAGCAATCCAAGAGTAGCGACACAACAAACAGGACATTTCGCCTATATCTATTCCTAATATTCCTGATGTAGTATAAGTCATATGATAATAGTCCTGTTTATCCTCATATTTAATCATTCTCATATCACCGTGGATATATATATAGTAACGATAGCCCTAGATATAGATTAGGTGATATAAATACAGTAATTTCATACAATGACATAGTAATACACCCTCAAGTTTATACCAATAACCTGGATATATATATATAGTAAGCTTTCTAAAATTAAAGGCAAATTTATATTCTCCATATCTGTTATGAACGTAGTACCGTGATTATAGATAATAACCGAACTAAGAAGTGAAAAGATAGTGAGAATATCTTTGAGAGAGAGATAAATGTTTTTGTTTTGTGATTCCTCATCAGAAGGGTAGGTACAAGTATTTTATACACGTACATATAACACAAAGGGCGTAAGCACTCTGAAACTGAAGATTACATGTAAGATCAGCAATGAAGTGATCTCATGAGGTTAGATGGGAGTTATGTCTATGAGATGGTCATATCGAATGGCCATAAGTAAGTGAATGGTCATATGTTACAAAGACTACTCCTAGAATAATTGAGAATATGCAATCTAGGGTGACAATGAACAATCCACCAAAAGCTACATTACATAACAATTTCGAGGTTTATTGTATTTGAGCAATTATAAAATTAAATATCATTGTGAATTTATCATATACTCCGTACTTTCGTATCACTCTTAATTATTATATCCTATTGTTTATATTTATTAACAAGACGTTTGGTTATCTAAAGGCATATCTATACCTTATTCTATTAAAACTTTCCCCCCGGACACAAACATGTCACAAGGATCCTCACGAATACCTCATTCTTACCAGGGATTTGTTATCCATCCCCCCGTTATTCCAGATTACTTATTATACCCTATTGCCATTATATGAAGTACTCTATTCCGACTTCCCAGTATCACCAATGCAACCCTAATCCATCAAGCCCCCACACCACAAAGCTCCATCGACTGCAACTACACCGACACGCCAACCATCCACCGAAAACTCAACGAGCATCCAATGCATCCCAGTATCACATTCTTGCGCTAAGGAGACGGGTAGCATACACTGTCATCCGGGGTTGAACCGTCCAGCATGGTCCATGAACCCTCTAACCCCAAATCAGCTGAGGTCCCCATGCCAACTCACCCAGACTAACATCGTGAAGCCGGGCGCATCCATCGACATGTACCATGAGTCGCGCGATAAACCTACTCAGCCCGTGATCTAAGTTAGACGTGGGTGATCTTGCTATGTGACACTCTCCATACAAGCGATTAAACGTGGCGTGCGCCTGCGAACCCAGGTCGTCTACGCTCCAAACTGTATTGTTTCCCGCGAATTCTACAAAGGCCTCATCCCCGAAGCAGACGCTACTCAGAGGGGCCACAACAAGGAATTTCGTGTGAGATGTGACCATCCGCGGAACTTTACGAATTTCTAAACTCTGGAAATAGCCGTTTGTTTCCGCACATTCCCTGTACAATGATACGAAACTCTCTCGTTGCTTCGAGGTATATTTGATCTCTTGTTAATAACCCACCGACCGAGTTCATATAGTAAAATCTAAATTTACGACAGCTTAATATCAGGTCCGTAATGCTAGATATAATCCAACCCGACCGTTTTTGTTAACTTCATGAAGTCCTCTCCCGGGGTATTTTCATTAGTTGAGAATCAATTTTCTAACCAATTCATTGCAAGTWAAACTTTGGGATATAATTGTTATGGCTGTGTGAAGTTGGAGATGTGAAGGGGCTGGAAATGRAATGCAAAGCTGGGTGCATGGKTGGCTGCAAGATACTTGTGTTGGCTGGGTTCGTTGGTGGCTATTCGGAGGTAGTTGGGTGCATGGGTGGCTACGAGATACCTATGCAGGCAGTGTTCGCGGGTGGCTGTGTAGTGGTTGGGTGGGTTGGGTTCATGGGTATGTGCAGCTTTGTGGAATGGGGTGGTTGGGGGCTCTTAGAAGAAAAGGGGTAATTTTGGTAAAGTGTCTCAATTTTTGGGGCGAATTTAAGTAATTTTGGGCGAGAATTAACAATTGAGTATTAACAATTACACTTCATTTCTCTTTCTCTCAATAACACATCATCATCATCAATTATTGTCTTTATTTTTTTATATTCCCTAATCTCTATAAATTTTTAACTCTATCTATTTATTGCTCTTACTATTATCTTTAAGTTTCACCTTTCATCTTCCTTGCTTTTATCAATAGCTCGAATACAATTTATGTCTATATATACTGAATATTTTAAAAGGAAGATCGAAATCAAAACAATATCAAATACCTTTTAAAAATTACTAAAGCTATAATACGTAGTAAAACACAATCATTAATATTAAAAAAACCACATGACAATTTTCTTAAAATTTTCCATTTTTCCTTTATTATTTTTCTCATGTTTGGATATTCTCTTTTTTCATGTTATTATATTCAATACTCCCTGAATTATACAAAAGATAAAATTTAATTGAAAATGTCGTCCGTGCATTGCAAATGTAAAAAATACTAATTTTCCATAATATCAGAGCTTGTTTGGTTAGCGTGAGAAATAAATTGACACGAGAATTATTTATTATGCGAAATAAATTCCCTTGCTAAATGCGTAGGAAGTGTGAAATATGCGTTTGATTGATGTCATTGGAAATTAATTCCGCAAGATTCAAATACTAAATTAATTTGGATATCAAACAGGAAAAAAACTTCTTCAAACAAATTTAAATAAATTAAAGTACAATTTATATATAACATTATTTTACAACCACCTAGCCTACATGCCCCAAAAGTCCATGTTGTCAAAGATGTTGCTGCATGCCGTTGCCATTATCATAGTTGTTGTTGTCGTTGTCGTTGTTGTTGTCGTTGTCGTTGAGCTCAATAGTAGAACGCAGGGTGGTCGGAGTAGCTGAAGAATGCTGGCATTGCTGGGTGACAGAAACAGAAAAGCGACGAAAAATTAATTAATTTGCAATAATTTGCAATGCACTACTACCAACTTGATTATCCAATTTCTTTGCTCCACAAGAGTATGTAAGCGAATCAAATTAAGTATTCATTATGTATTTAGGGTAAAAACTACTCCCTCCGTAACGTAATAAAAGCAACAATTGATTATTCACGTATTTTGAGAAAGAGATTTAACATAGTAAACGAGCAAATTAATCAAAATAATTTTGACACAATAAACTTATAATCCTATTCTTCATTGTGTTAAAATCATTTTGACTAATTTGCTCGTTTACATTGTTAAATTTTTTTCCTAAAAATAAGTGAAAGGTCAATTGTTGATTGTTGCTTTTATTGCGGTACGGAATGAGTTAAGATATTAAGATAAGTAGTACGGAGGGAATCACCGAATCAAATAAATGCATGTAAACGAATCAAATTAAGTTGCATGAAATATGCATGTTGTACTACTCTTATATGAAATATTTCATTACTAACAATATATACTGTTTCTATGTGAAATACGGAGTACTTCATTACAAAGAACATATATTGTTTTTTTTGTAAAAAAAACCAACATATTCCGCATATTAATAGTAAGTAAATCAAATCTACTTCATCCAAAACAACCTCAAAATATTTTCTTCAACCAGAGCCTCTTCAAGGGCAATTTCACCGATAACGAATCTTGAATACAACAAAAAAATTGATCCAAAAGTTTCAAAAGTTGAAATAATTTTTTATATGAATGAAGAAGATGCAAAAGACATCTCTCAAGAACAAGAAAATGAAGATGTGATAATAACGTTATGGACATAGCGTCGAAATTTGGGACGGTAGGAAACACCATCAATGACAAATTTAAGGTCAGTGATGTAGCAAAAGCAGATGACGAGGGATGCGTCAAATTCGAAAAGCTCGAAAGCAAGTTCGGTGTTTCAGATTCAGATAAGAGTAATATGTATTGTTTTTAATTTGTAATGATTAAAATACAAATTATATTTTCGTAAAAAAACTTACAAAATATTTCTAACAACAAAATTATACATATTTAATGAAATTCAAATATTTTTACACTGCACATGAGTCATGATTTTTTTGCATTTTATAACATCATAAATAAATCAACTTACTCCGTAATAAAAATTATACTCGTATAAAACATATTTTTTTACGTATTATTCTAAATTTGTATTAAATTATACTTCGTATTATATTAAATCTCAAAACTATGAATATGAGATAATAATAATATTTATCAAGATAAAAATTAGATATATTGATAAAATATAGAAATTTAACTATGATATCATATTTATTTAAAATATTATACTCTTATTAAGTTAAATGTAAAAAAATTGTATTTATCCGAAAAAAAAATTTAAGTGTGAGATTATGGAAGACTGAAGACCTCAAAAATTTTGACGCTCAATTTTTAAAAATTATTTCTCATTATTAAAACTATTTAGCGGAAAGATATGATGGATTACGAAAAAAATCGGTTAATTTTTTTAACACTCATTTGTCATTTAATTATATAATATTATTATAAATAAATTTAATAAAATCGTGCATCGCACGAACACTAACCTAGTTATATGTTATACACATGATTGTATGATGTAAATTGCATATAATTTGTATATTTCCTGATGTGGCACGGAAAATCCCTGCCCACGTGTCCTTCAAATATTGGGTCAAAATGATCCACGTGGCAAACGCTACAGTTTTTGTTAATCCGAACCGAAACGGGACAGAGAACCGACGTTTCTACACCGAAACGGTAGTAAGGAACGCTCGGAAGCATGGATGAACGACAAGTGTCACCCATCCAAGTGGCTCCTTGGTTTTTGAGGGATTGCCTATAAATACCCCGAAAAACCAAGGAAAACACACACTTTTTCCATAGCATTTATTGCCTAACAACCAACTACTTGAGAGCATCTCTCTCTACTTTCTCTCTCTAGCTTGGCACTTTTTATTCCCTAAACTCCATACTTACTTAAGCATCGGAGGGGAGATAATCCAAAGGATTATTCTCCTTTGTGCAAGTGCCAGGCAAGCAAGTTTTCAGAGCCAGGAGGTCAAAGACAGCCAGGAATCAGTTCACGTGCAATAAAGGTCAGCTCTCCCGAGGTAGCATTGACGGGAAGCCTCCACCCCTCTCTCAACCCAGAAGCTGAGGAAATATTGTAGCCAGGCCACGTCATCCCCGAATTACTTGCTACAACATTTGGCGCCGTCTGTGGGGAGGCTATTAGAAATGGCTTCAGGAGATGACCATGCTCCACGTAGGACGATCACACCTCCATCCTCAGAGAAGGAGAGTAACCCCAATGGTGATACGAATGTCGATCTCTCCACCTTCCAAGTTGGCCTAGAAGACAACACTGACCTTTCGCTCCAAGACTTGGATAGTAGGTATGTTTCACATGACACTCTTAAGGATGAAATTTCCAAGGGGGTGGACGAGATATGGACTCGTTTCAGCCAGCAAGAAGAATTGAAGAGTAGACTTGACGCTCTCCAAGCGGAGAATGCCCGCTTGAAAGCCTCGCAGGCAGGCAAGTCTAAAGCGACTGGCAGTGAAGCTCCTGCCAAGTCCCAAGCAGTGGAGTACAACACTCCCATCATTCCCAAGCTCCGGACCATCAAGGTAAAAAATCCCACGCCGAAAGACAAATTTGTTTCAACTGAACATATTCCCTTGGAACGAGAAAAGGTCCAGGCCAGGAGATACCGTAGCACTCCCAAGCCTGCCAACACAACAACAACTGCCACCAAGGCAACTTCTGCCAGGGGTGGCCCATTTAGGTTTGATGAAGCCTATGTGGAAGACGACGTTTATTCTCGCGAAGAGCCAGAGGACGTCAGAAACCTCATTGAGAAGAGGAAGCAAGACCGCGAAGCTTCCTCTATGGATGCCCGGAAGATCATTGAGATCAAAAGGGAGAAAAACCAGGATGCCAGGCTGATCCTGGACAAGAAGAGAACTGAGAGGCTTAAGCAAGCCGCTCGGTATGATGAGGCACATTCTTTGACTGGTTCTACGCCAGTGTGTACGGACCCTTCCCATCGTTCTTTCAGAAAACATGGTCCAGCTCAAAGCACATCTGGCCAGGCCACTCCATTCTCGCATCGCCATGAGCCAGAGGTTAGATCCCACCAACGTGGGGGGTGTCGCCAAAGCGGTGTTCACCTGGATGGGGGTCATGGACAAACATCCCATGGGGTGACTAGGGGAATGCAAGCGCTTTCCCTAACTGACAAGAACCCCTTCTCTCCATCTATCCTCATGGCCACTCAGCCCCAGAAGATCAAGTTTCTATCTATTGATGCTTATGATGGAACTACTGACCCCGATGATCACCTGGCGATGTATAAGCATCTTATGCTAACTACCCAGGCCGATGATGCAACATGGTGTAAGTACTTTCCAATCACTCTTAAGGGGTTGGCGCAAAGGTGGTTCAGCGGCCTCCCAACGGGTTCTATCCACAACTTCAACGAGTTGGCTGTTCTTTTCACTCACCATTTCATGGCACATCGCCAGGAGCAGAAAAGTAGCCTACACTTGGGTAGGATCCAACAACGACCTAATGGGAGCTTGAGGAGCTATGTCAAGCGCTTCAACAACAAAACTCTCCAGATTCCAAACTTGCCAGACCGGGTGATCCTGGAAAACTTTTACCGAGGACTGGATGAGGATAGTCCATTCAAGTTCCAAATGGTCAGGCAACGTGTCGGGGACCTGAATGAGATGATGAGGGAGGTCGAAGCATGGATTCATGCTGAAGAAGTTTGTGCTGTCAAGAAGACCAAGGAAATGGTAACTGCCCCCTCCTCAAAGCATCAAAGCAACCAGGCACACCGAAGCGGTGGGTCTGACAAAAAGAGGTCTGGCACCTGGAACATTGAGGAAGAGGGAACATCCCAAAAGGGGTCGGCCATGAAGAAGAGAAAATTCAGCTACACACCTACAGTTGAATACACTAAAGATCTCTTCAAAGTCTACAAGGAGGTGAGTCGAGATGTTCACATCGACGATCTTCCCCTAATCAAAACAGAAATGGATAAGAGGGACAAGTCCAAGTATTGCAAATATCACAAAGAGCCTGGACATGTCACCGATGATTGTTATACCTTGCAGCGCACTATTGATCGCCTGGCGCATCAAGGCAAGGTATAGAAACATTTAATCAAAAGATTTCTAAAGAAGTCTCCTTCTACGGAGGGTGCCCCACATGAGGAGCATTCTGACTCCGGAATCGTCCACACGATCTCCAGAGGTTTCGCTGTTGATGGTCCAACTGCCAAGGGTCACCTGGACTACGTCAGAACTCCTCAACAAGTCATGCTCCTGGACAAGGAGGAGGAGGAGAAGAAGTTCTCGGACGTTCTCATTTGCGAGAAAGATCGTGGGGAGGTAAGCACCCCCCATGATGACCCTCTCGTGGTCGAAATGAAGGTGGCGGATAAGCGTGTCCGTCGCATCCTCATTGACACGGGAAGCTCCTCCGACATTATCAGCTTCGAGTGCCTTCAGAAGCTAAAGTATAATGATGATGACTTAGTGCCATGCCATAATCCTATCATAGGGTTTGGTGGTGGTATCATTCAGCCAGTGGGAGTGGTCACTCTCACCCTTCGTCTTGGACGAGAAAACGTTTGTAGGCACCTGCGAGTCAAGTTCCTGGTGGTCAAAAATATGACAGCCTACAACGTTATCATTGGCAGGCCAACACTCAATGCTTCGAGGTCAGTGGTGGTCACACATCTAATGTTGATGAAGTTCATCAGCGACGAGGGCAAGGTTGGCACAATATATGGAGATTAGCAAGTCGCTCGAGAGTGCTACCTTACCACCGTCAAGCCACTTGCTGGGGGCAAGGATAACGATGTGCCAGAGACTTCAAAACAAGGGGTCTCCAAGAAGAGGAAGTCTGGTGAAGTAATGATGGTTCATGGAACTCACCAGGAGATGATGGCCATCCACGGTTTGTTTGCTTCTTTCTCTCGGCCAGAGCCAGGGG
>SNQN01009896.1:0-21834 GCA_008642245.1 Bassia scoparia
ACAGCCGCCGCAGAGGAGAGAGAGGGGGAAGGGTTTTCGAGGGAGTTGGGTTTTGGGTGAGACGTATGAATTGTGAGTTTGGGTTTGCGAGGGAAATGAGAGACGAACCTCACAATGGTCTTCTTTTTTTTTGGGGGGAATAAGGATTACCGACCGCCAGCTGTCGGTAACTATATACAGGCGGTCGGTAATCTTATCTCACCGGTCAAACAATATTTTTAACCATTTTACCGACCGTACAACGGTCGGTAAAAATTTTAAACGGACGCTAAATTACGTCCACTTTTGGAAACGGTCGGTAATTATAGTACGACGGTCGGTAATGTGCGTCCAACCTCAAAACGGTCGGTAATTATAGTTTTTCAGACCGTTTTAGGGACGGTCGGTAAATTTGGACGGTATAAGCGCGGAATCTTGTAGTGATAAAATATGATGAAGTGGAACACTGTAAACATATTTATTTATTGATTCTTGTTTTTGTTATTGTACCTTAGGAGGAATGCGGTTTGCACAGAACGATGTTATTCTAAGCTCTTTGTGGGTAGATCATGTTCATGGGTTTGCATAGAACTCTAAGTATGTCTTGATTATCTTCATTATTAATGTATTGCAGTACTTTTTATGTTGTTTAGTTCCTATTATAATGCTTTTGATAAGTTCATATTTCTTTCCTAATGAAGAATTTTGTTTCCTGCTGCTAGGTTTTTGGATTACTACACAAGCTTGTTTCGTGTTTATTTTAGCGTGGAAAAATGGCTAATTAGCACTGTCTATGACTTTGTCTAACCAATTAGTACTCATATCATACTTGTTGCTATGGCAAATTACTGTTTGGTTAAGTTCCCATGTTTACTGTTGGTACTCTGCTGTGAAATTCATTTTTACCATTTTCTTGCTATGACAAATTACTGATAGTTTCTTTCAGTGAGCTTTTAATTCTGTTTGGAATTCCWCCTCAAGTTGGAAAACTGCAACAGTATTTTGCATAGGAAGRAAGTGTWAGAGAATMTTGACAAGGTGACCATATGCGAGCTTGAAGTTCATAACAGTTCAAAGATCAATTGAAATTTCGAGTATGCTAGTCCGAGTTGTATCATGGTGTTTGATATTACCATTGTTGTCATATTGTAATTGTAAGCTCATTTTATTTTTTATGTATTTAGTTAAAAAAAAATGTATCATACACTAATTGGTTTGTTTTGTACAAGCGATGTATATGTATTATTGATTTTTTAATAAATAAAAAAAGGAATTATTTGGTCAGTTATAGAGCTTTACGATTTTTTTTATTTTAAAAATAGCAACAAAAGCTCCAGGCTTTAAAAAAAATTGGGGCTTAAAATTGATTTAAAAGCACCAGTTTTTCCAAAAAACTGGAGCTTTTAACGCACTAAAAGCTCCAGTTTTTTAAAAGACTGGTGCTTTTAATCCATTAAAAGCTCCAGTCATGCCTGGAGCTTTTATTATATCTTTTAAAGTACCAGCTCCAAAAGTACCAGGGCAAAATTGGAGCTTTAAGTGGGTAAAAGCTTGGAGCTTTTGGGCTTTTTTCCACTAGTGTCAACAAGAGTCAAAAGGGCACCGGTCAAGTATTCTCCATCGCCAAACTATTTGTTATTAACTGATTCCGGTGAGCCGGAAAGCTATGGTGAAGCAATGAAGATGAAAGACTCAAAGAAGTGGGAGCAAGCAATGGGTGAAGAAATGAGTTCGTTGGCTAAAAATGACACTTGGGTGTTGGTTAATTTGCCTAAGAGCAGGAGGGCTCTTAATTGCAAATGGATTTTTCGCAAGAAGAATGAACCAAATGGCAAAGTTCGGTATAAAGCAAGACTTGTAGTGAAGGATTTCTCGCAAAAGGAGGGCATTGATTTTCACGAGATCTTTGCTCCGGTGGTGAAGATGACTTCTATAAGGATCTTGCTTGGGACCGTGACTTCAGAAAATATGTTCCTTGAGCAAATGGATGTGAAGACAGCTTTCTTACATGGTGATTTGGATGAAGAAATTTACATGAAGCAACCGGAAGGGTTTCAAGCTTCGAGGAGTGAAGACTTGGTGTGCAAGCTGAAACGGAGTCTATATGGGTTGAAGCAAGCTCCGAGGTAGTGGTACAAGAAGTTTGATAGTTTTATGCTAAGCAATGGATTCGTGAGGACAGATGGTGATCATTGTTGTTATTTACAAAGGTACGTAGATGGGTTTATCTATTTGCGTTTGTATGTTGATGACATGCTTATTGCGGGTACTAGCATGGATCTTATCAATGACTTGAAAGGGAATTTGTCTAAAAGATTTTAGATGAAAGATTTGGGTGAGGCCAAGCAAATACTTGGCATGAGAATTTCTAGGGATTTTTCAAAGGGCACTTTGAGGTTGTCTTAAAAGGAATATATCAAGAAGGTGCTTTTGCGGCTCAACATGGTTGATGTCAAGCCTCGGCCGTTGGGAGCATGATGTATGCAATAATGGTTTGCACGAAACCCGAAATTGCCCATGCAGTGGGAGTTGTAAGCAAATTCATGTCAAATCCGGGTGAGAGGCATTGGGAAACTGTCAATTGGCTCTTGAGGTATCTCAAAGGTACTTCGGGAATGACTCTTTGCTACAAGGGGAACGGTGTTATTCTTGAAGGTCTTGTTGATGCTGACTTTGGAGGATGCTATGATTCGAGTAAGAGCTCTTCGAGGTATGTATTTACTACTGGTGGTACTGCCACTAGGTTGTTAAGCAAACTGCAGAAGTATGTCTCCATGTCTACAACTGAAGTGGAGTATGTTGCTATGTCTGAGGCGGGTAAGGAGATTGAATGGGTGAAAGGGTTCCTTCATGAGTTGGGGTATCAACAAGATGGATGTGTGTTGTATAGTGATGGCCAAAGTGCCTTGCAATTGGCTAAGAATCCTGTATTTCACTATCAGACCAAACAAATCAAGCGTCGCTACCATTACACTAGGAGTTTAGCTGAAGATGGTACAATGTGTTTGAAGAAGATTGTTGGGGCGAAGAATCCGGCTGATATACTCACTAAGGTTGTGACTAGTGAGAAATTGGGGTTGTGCCGAACCTTAATTGGTCTTGAACATTAATTGTTTGGGATGCTTATGCCTTGTTTTTATTTTGATGATGATAGTTGTACATGATGTTTTGGTTTCATGAGTTTCTAGATTATCTCTATTGGTTTTCTACTTATCTCCAAGTGGGAGATTGTAAAGTGGAAATGGTGTAGAGATGCGTAGAAAGAGAGAAGGAGACCTGATGGTTGGCGGGCCGCCATTCGCTTGGCGCAGCGCCATTGCATTTTGGATGTAGTTCAAGCGCAAAGGAGGAAGCAGCAGTTGATGGCGGGGCGCCATTTGGCCCCGGCCCATTTTGCGTTTGTGCCCTGTTTCTTTCTATAATTTTCACAATTACAGCTCTTGTATCAAATACCTAAAATTCTTTAAACCTCAAAACAATAGTTTAAACATAGATTTAGAGTGTGAACTTTTCAATTGAATGCAATTGGAGCTTGGTGTATTTCCTACTTATTCATCATTTCAATCAAGGTGCTAAGGGTGGATTTTTCTCTCGGTTCTCAGATTTCTCACGGTAACTCTATCTTCTCAAATCTCTTTAATTTGTTCTTTATTTACTTGCTTGATCTTGTTGATTGTTCTCATGGATTGGGTATTGGTTTATACTTGTTGCTTGGGGCGGGTTTGATCTTGCTTGCATGCAAATGCTGTTGAACTTGTCTTTGCCATAACAGACTAAATACGCATTTTATATGTGATATTTAATTGATTTTTGTCATATTTTTCTCTATATTTATTTGTATTGAGTTTTATTTGTTATATATTTCGATATTACTCTTCTTGATTGGTCAGTATGTTTGTGTTATTTATATATGTAGGATTTGGCTTGATTTCCTAGAATTATTGTGGAAGCAAGATTGTGCGAATTGGATGATTATCAAAGGAGAGTTGAGCATATGAAGTCCCTTTAGCATTTATGAGGACCATGACACAACTTATTGGGGTGAATTTCAGTTAATATTGAAAAAACGTCATAATTTGCAAAAGTTTAGTTTGACCAATGCTCACTATTTTGGTCATATCTCAAGATATGCTTATCGGATTGATGTGTTTCAAGTTGCGTTAGAAACTAGATTTGAAGAATTTCGCAACGGTAGGTCACACGCCCTATTCAAATGTCTACAAATTAAGATACAACCTCTCAAATTGGACACATTGGTCCAAGGGCATCCAAAACTAGCGCCCAATGATTCTTGTTTGCCACTTCTACTGCCATGTATTTTGTCTTGCCCTATGGGTTCTAAGCGACCAATGGACGACCCATCAGTGTTTTATTGTGTTAGTTAAGATAGGAAAAGGCCCAAAAAGTAAAAAACCCATAATATTAGTACGAGGCTTCACTATAAAATGAAAAAAGAGAATATCATAAGTAGGGGGAAAAGGCGCACAGGGGCGGCGTACAAGCGAAGCCAGAGAGTTCGTCAATTTGGCGATCTTCTCACGCACATCTCTTGTATGCTAATTCTCTGACTTTTGTTTCTATCATTGCCACTTTTCCTTATTTGATTAATAATCTTAGTTTCTTTAATATATCTATGCTTCTTGATTTGTTTTGTTTTAGTTCTTTACTTTGTTATTTTGATAATTATGTTTGACTAGTGTAATTATCTAGGATTTGATTGAACCCTATTATGAATTATATGTTATGATTTGATCCCAAATCCCTAAATTCAGTTAGTTGATTGTTCATCTTTGCTAGGGTTGGTATTATTATAAATATTTGACTAGAAATAGTATTTATTGAATGTGATTAATTAGGTTCGTGACGAAAGTTGGCTTTTAATCGATTTCAGAACCCTAGACAAAAGTAGGAAAAATCCTCACAAAAGTAGTTGATCGGACTTGCTAGGATTTTAGGATACTATTTTTAATGTCTCTAATATGTATGACTCCATCAAAATAGGTACGATTACATAGTTAGGGAAGTCATTGATTGATCGAAAGAAAATTTTGGTACTAATATAGGGCGCACCTATCCTGTTGAATATTTTTCTGATTGATTTGGGGTAAGATTAATGATTATGTATGGTTATATTAGCGAGGATACTTAATCCTAGATATTTTAGTTCTTTAGATTACTTTAGTTACTATTATTTTCCAATTCTGCTTTCCGTCTATTTTACTCAACTAATTGTAGTTCATAGCAATCAATAATTAATGGGTTTTTCTCATTGGTAGCCTCCTATTTTTGCACTTTTTCATTGGTAGCCATCAATTTTTTTATTATCAAAAATAGCCACCAATTAGAAATTCTTAATTAAACATAACAAATTTAGTCTGTTTCTCCCTAAATACCATTTAAAATGACTTAAAATTACTAATCACAACAAAAAAATCGATTTCGGCCGACCGAATTTACCGACCTAAAATTTTATGGTCGGTGATACCGACCGACACCGACTGAAAACAGTTGGTAAGAAATTAACGACCAATATAACGGTCGGTATTACCGACCGAAAACAAAACGGTTGGTATTACCGATCGTTAAATCGGTCGGTGAGAGGTTTTTTGGTGCGAAATAAGACCCTCCTTAAGAAGAATGGTCAACGACCGACAATATGGGTCGGTATTACCGACCGAATTTGATGTTCGGTCGGTATGAATTTAAAAAAAAACTGAAATTGAAGTATCACGGGTGAGCCTTCCCTCATAAGTCATAAGCCTCTCCTCTCTCTCCTCTCATAATTTTGTGAAATCCTCTCAACTCTTTCTCTCTCTTCCCCTCATCCTCTCGCCTCTTTCTCTCTCTTCCTCTCGCCTCTTTCTCTCTCTTCCTCTCGCCTCTTTCTCTGTCTCCACCCTCACCAACCGCCTCTTTCTCCCTCTCCACCCTAACCAACCGTCGCCGCTCCTCCAAGGTTCTCCTCTACCGCCGCTCCTCCAGCTTCTCCTCCGTCGTCGTCGTTGGACGAACTCAGGCGAGTTTTCCTTTTGTTTTTTTTATTTTTTGTTATTTTTGATTTTCTTTTGCTTTGGTTTTTGGGGGTTATTTGTTTTGATGAATTGGGTTTTGTTTGATTGTGATTTTTGACTATTTTGAATATGGGGTTTTCTGGGTTTTTGTTTAGACAAATTGAGTTTTGATTTTTATGGTGTTTGATTGTGATACGAGACTGTTTGTTGTAGATTCAATGAGATCTGTTTTTGTGCGATTTACTGCGGATTGTTGTTATGATGGAATTTTTGTGRTGTTGGTTGACTTATCTGGATTTGGGTAAATTTGTGATTTTTGGATTGGGGGTTTTAGATTAGGGTTTTTTGGTTTGTGATGGGATTAAGATATTGATGAGCATTAAAAAACGATTTGATTTTGATTTGGGGTTGAATCTGCTGTTGATTAGGGTTTTTAGGTTGTTTATCATGTGAGAATATTTGATTGATTATAGATTGTTTATCCTTTTCCATGTTTTTGGTTGATTGAATTTTTTATTGATTGATATTTTTGAATTTTTTTTAGTAATGTAGTTAAATGTCTGTCAACATCTTTACCCCACTCACTATCCATGAATTATTTCCATTTTAGATGGTACCTGGCCAAACTTATAAAGTAAATCATATATTTGGCCATGAGAAATTCCATGCAATATAGTACATGATCCACTTTTATTATCTCTGTAGCAATAGTTTATGGTTAAGAACCTGACCTGAAAGCTGGGGGATTTTCAGGCCAAACATTGAGCCTTCTCTGATCTTCTGGAAAAACTTGTAGATATAAGCGATCACACCAATCAAGAATTTGGTGTTCGTATAGAACAGTGTCATTGCCATATCCATCAGTATCCTTATCAGATCTGGAGTACCTTTTCTTCTCCACTGCTGCTAACTGAAAGAATTTCTTGATAACTTCTTGCAGTTGGTCCAAGATCGAGCTTGGAATACTGTGGTTTACAGCCTGAAATTCCAAAAGAAGCTTGTTGTTTTTGGAATACATAAAATTTAACTTTGAAACTTCTAGTCTTTCAGACTGTAAAAATAAATTCTTCCTTAGTTCAGCTAACAGAGATATACTCTCATGTGGTCTGATAACTGATTGGAAGAATTTTGTTAAAGGATTCTCAGGTATAACCTGAAGAATTTTAATATTTGTTTTCCTAAATTAAGTACCTGATATCCTATATTCCTACATACATGAGCTGTAAGAATTTTGTGAAATGGATTATCTAATAATCTATCTTTATGCTTGTCTATTGAACTGGCTCATTGTATATACTTGAAAATATAGTTTAACCTCCTTTTTTTTAATTTTTTATTGCAGTTATGAGTTTCTATTTTATCCTAGATACCATCTTGATCAAAGCTCACTGTTGTGTAAGAAATCGTTGCTGACAAAGCCCATTGTGATGGATGTTTATCAAAACTACATCCTTGTTGCGTAGCGGCCATTTGATGTTCACATATTCCATGTGAACTTAACTGGTGAATTGACACCCACAAGCAATCCAGATTTACAGGTAAAATTCTTTCATTGAATGCTCTTGCTTTTAGCATAGTTATTTATCATTTTGCAAAATTCTCTTCATGCATTTTTTAAGTGATAAAATGACAAACAGCTTTCTACAGTACGAGAGCTKTCCATCATGACTGCAAAGAGCCCTCCTGTATCCATGCGCTTCATACCAGATCATTTTTATAAGGGTTATGCTTCAGTAAATCACAAGTCATCACAGGAGCCTGCGAGGTATGTGTCCAAAATAGCAAAATATTAAACCACAAAGATATTTGACTTCTCTATGATAAATGCTTATGGCTTATGAAGTCTTTTGTTTGGTAGATGTTTAATATTGTGTGCAAATGGAGAGCTGTCCCTTCTTGATATGGATGATGGGCATGAATTGGAGTTTACAGATTCTGTTGAACTTTTTTGGGTGACATGCGGCCAATCAGATGAAAAAGAAAATCTCATTGAGGAAATTTCTTGGATGGATTATGGTCATCGAGGAATGCAGGTGATAATTTGCCTTATTGTGTGGCCCTTTTATCAAAGCTTTCGTTGTTGTTGTCAGCAACTTTTGTTCGTGGTCATTTTTTTCCTTTTGTATCTTTAGATTTCTGATGAAGGGATATTTTGTAAGTTAACTTTTACAGGTCTGGTATCCATCTCCTGGTGCTGACCCATTCAAGCAAGAAGACTTCTTACATGTACTGACAATTTATGTAAAAATTGAGATAGTATCAGATGACTATGATGGGATATGATCGGGCTTCTTATTATGTGTATAAGTTTATCTATTGATCCCGATCCTTGCTTTTGATAATACTATAATGCTGCTATGATCTATTAGTGGACTGTGATTTGCTGAGGGCAGAGTAAAGTTTCATCAGCTCCTCTGTTCCTTCAGGTAAAGAAGATGAGAGGAGGTCAAGATCAATTACTGGTATATTTCCTGGAGAAACTGTAGTAAAATTTAACGCTGATTTATAAAGATATTGCTTAGGTAAATCTCCATTGTTTATCTCTATTTCTTGCACAGGTTTTGATTGAAATTAGAGCTCAGTTGTGGAACTTGATTCAGCCATGCCCATGATGTATCTAGCAGGGCTCTCAGAATATTTGAAGTCTCAACTTAGCTTCTACCTAGAGGTAATATCTGAATTTTGTTCATTTGTTTGATGAATCCACTTTGAGTTTGGACTTAAGAGGTTTAATATGATAATTTAAAGAGTGACTTGTTAACAAATTTGTTGTCATATCCTTATAATGAAGAGTTGAGAACTTGAGGTAATATTACGAGTATTTTAAGTGAAGTACCTCATTTTTACCATGATAATGCTGGTATTGTTACAAATTTACATTCTTGTTTGTGTTTGTTTTGCATGTACTTTTTTGTTTGTTAGTATTTGGATGAAACTATCATGGTAAAAAGGATAATTCAATATTTCAAGAATTTCAGCATTTATTTTGTATCATTTCTAGTTTGGGATAAGSACTTTTGTATCTAWATATGTACAATAGCCTTAAGTTGTGTTTGATCTCTTTGTGACTAACTTGTTTTTAGAGACTTAGAGAGTAGACTGTAGGTGACTACGTATGTAACTGTATTGTTTCAGTGATTTTATTTTCTCGTGACGGTAATATTCTTTGTAATCATGCTATTTTTTGACGAAAAGGTTGTACCCAATTGATTCCTGTGTTAAAAAGCTAGAACATCTTTTCTAAAGTATTAGAAATTTCATCTTTGCTATTCAATCCAACAATATACTATAAGTCTGGAATTATTACTCTTTCCTTTCTGTTTGGCTCCACAAATTGTGTTTGATATAAAACTTGTGATTTAGATTATTGGATATGTATTACATTCATTCTCCATTCTTTTTACCTCATTTCCGATGATTGCTCCCAGGTGGTTTGATGCTGTTTAATTTTTTATATTGCTTTACTGTGCAGGTCTTCTATCCTAACTTACTTCATGGGCCTGGATACGGGAACGGGAATGGCTTCATCAGAACTCTGTGTTATATTTCTTGTCGAAGGTGACTGTTGATCCCAAATCAGWATGTAAGGAAATATGTATCATGTATAGGATTTCAATCGAATTACAATGGATAGGAATGGTTCTTATGTAATAGAATTTGCTCCATGACGATAACTTGTATAATTTAATCAAAGTTGCATTATTGGTTCTCATGTAATAGAATGAGTGACTAGTTGAAACCATTAGAAATGCTGGCTTGATTTTTTTTTATTTGCCTGGCTATTTTACCGACCGACATTTCGGTCGGTAATCCTCATTTCACTCCAATTTATTAGGGAAAGTCCTATTTTACCGACCGAATTTCGGTCGGTAAACTAGGACTTCCCCTTTAATTTTGGGAGGGAAAATAAAGTTTACCGACCGAAATTCGGTCGGTAAAACTTATTTTCCCTCCATTTTTGGGTAGTTCGGTCGGTATAGCCTCCCCGACCGAAAATCGGTCGGTGAAATTTTTTTTACCGACGATCAAAAATCCGACCAAGGTCACCGACCGATTTTCGGTCGGTAACACCCTTTACCGACCGATTTTCGGTCGGTGACTACGGTCAGCCGAAATCGTTTTTCTTGTAGTGAATATACCTTTACTTAAGAAATTAAAACATCAATTAACATAAACTAATCCACCATTATTAACCATTATGAACCCACCAATCTCAGCCACTGTCAAGCCGCACCAAACGCCGTCCACGTCACAAATCTGCCTCACTGTCACCCTTTGAACCACCTTGCTCGCATAACCCTACACACAGCACCACCACACCAACACACAAAACCATAGTTGAATCGCCATCACACTAGTAGCCCAGATTTCACTCTCACTCACCTCTGCTGCACAAAGTCATCGCGCGAAGCTTGCAAACCATGGGACTACATCGTGCCATCCTTTTGGTGGTTCCATCGCACCCTTCGTTTGCAACAAACGCCACTGCTTTAAGGCATGGGATCGAATTAGGGTGGTTAGGGCTTGTTATAGGGTGTTGATGAATGCATTGGTGCGGTGGTGGCGTGGCTCTGAGTCTGGCAATGGAGCTGGTGTGATATGAGGCGGCGGCGCGAAAGGAGGGGGGTTAGTGGAGTGAGATTGGGGCGGTGGTTTGGGTGTTAGAGGGAGGGTTCTGTGTGAGGAGGGGGGGTTAGTGGTGATATTAGAAATTAGATTTAATTTAAATTTATTTAACAAGGGTATATTAGTAATTCCATTTACTTTTTAAGGGAGAATTAAAGTAAATTGGTTTTGTTTAATTAAGAATGTATAATTGGTGGCTATTTTTGATAATAAAAAAATTAATGCTACCAACGATAAAGTGTAAAAATAGGAGGCTACCAATGAGAAAAACCAATAATTAATTGAACCTTCTCTGTGGAATCGACCCTAACTTACCCTACTACATAGTTAGGAGGTTTTGTTAGGTATAATATCATCTTTGTAAGGTGCGAGACACGCCTTACAAACTCTTGTCACAAATATCAAACAACATATGCACAACAAGAATCTGCTTTATTATCGACGAATTTTACTGACCGTCACGAAAACGATTGGAAAATGTCATATTACCAACCGTTTTTGATATGATGCAATTTACCAACCGTTTTTATGGATTTATTGTTGTGTATTATAATGGATGGAAATTACCGTCCATTTTTCATTATTTCTCGACCGTTTGACGGTCGGTAATATGGTCGATATTTTTCTTTTGACTTGGGAACAAATTTACCAACCGCCTACATGGCATTACCGATCGTAGACAATTAGTAAATTTATTTTCTTTTAAAAATGCCCGACCACATGGTCGGTTTCTTCATCAATTCACTCACTTTCTCCTCATTTTCTTTCTTATTTCCTTACTCTCTCCTCATTTAATCTCTCTCCTCAATCTTCATGCAATCACGTCTCTCCTCCTTCTCACACACTCTCTCTATGGCGCCTCTTCCTTCTTCTTCGTCTAGTAAGTCCCAACTAATTAATATTGATCAAGCTATGTATACAACGTCGTTAGCCGATTCGAATTACTACATGGACACTGGCACTACTTCTCACATGACTAGCTCCGAATGTAATTTGTAACCATATTTCATTTTGAGTAATCTTATTAACAATTCTGATATTATTGGTAACAGTACCAGAATTCCAATTAAAGGCTATAGTCAAGAATCTCTTAAACACAACACTCTTCATGAGGGTTAGTGAATTAATTACAGTCAAATTAATGGTTAAATGAGGTTACACTAACGGAGTTATGCCATCTATCTATAACTATAACTAAAGCAATTCCCACTATATCAACTATTATTATGTTTAGAAAATAAAAAATAATGTGCTATGAAAATAATAATTCAAACGTGCTTGATTAATATATACGAAATATCATTGTAAAATATTTTTGAAACCTACCCCAATTAAGTATTGAATTATGGATTTTTTGTATAATACCACCTTTTGTTTACAACTATTTAAAAATTCCCACCTTTTGTTTTTTTTTAAAATTCCTGCCTTTTGTGTCCAATTCTTTTAAAACTCCCACCTCTTAACGGTTCCGTCAAAAAATCTGTTAAGTGTGGGGTTATTTTCGTCATTTTGCTTTCATTTTATGGTTAACTCACTCCTTCTCCCTCAACTTACCCACGACATTCATCAATTCAGTGGCTTGGACATGAAATCAAAGGTCAGTGGAAGGAGGTTCGCACAAAAGAATTGGTTCGCATGAATCAATTCGAACAAAAGAACCTCCTTTTGATTAACTGACCATTGAAATGGATTCAATTCTTTTAATCAATTCGAATCCTTTTGTTCGAATCCTTAACAMATTCTTTTAAATTCAGTGGCTTGGARATGAAATCAAAGGTCAGTGGCTTGGATATGAAATTCTTTTAATCATTTGTTTCCAATTCTTTTGATTGGACATGAAATCAGATATGAAATGGAAGGAGGTTCGCAACTTGGACATGAAATGGTATCCGGGTGGTGGTTGCGACAAAAATGTTGAAAAAATCATTTCATCGCCCAAAGTTGTGAATACTACTCTTGTTCGTCTTCGCTTGGAGTCTGTGTATTTCAATGGAGATCTAATTGAATGGTTTATAGGCTATTGTGTTAATCTCGAGCATCTAACTGTTATTGCGATGTTAATTGAATGGATTTCGAATTTCTATTGTCATGACATCGCAATAACATCGCAATATCCATTGGAATCTTTAACAAATACCCCCTAGAATCTTTAACAAATATCCATTGGAATCTCGAGCATAACATCGCAATATCCATAATTAACGGATTTCGAATCTTTTGGACTTTGGAATGATTAACATCGCAATATCCATTGTCTCTGCCCCTAAGCTCAAATACCCGGAGTTACTGCGAATTTCTGTTGTAGGCACGAGGAAGAAGAAGAGAGGAGAAGGAGATAGAAAGAGAAATGATGAAAATACCCCTCCATTTAACAGAAATTGGTAACAAAACTGTTAAGAGGTGGGAGTTTTAAAAGAATTGGAAACAAAAGGTGGGAATTTAAAAAAAAAACAAAAGGTGGGAATTTTTAAAAAGTTGTAAACAAAAGGTGGTATTATACAAAAAATCCTTGAATTTTAGAAATAAAGATGTTTTGTTGGTATAAGAATAATGCTTACATATCATTTATAACGGAGTATTTTCTCAGGCAATTATCTATTTAGTCATAAAGATATGTGAGAAATTTTTTCTATCCTCATGGACACCACCGGCCAAAAAAAATAGGGGGTGATAATATTTTGTAATTTTTTTTAATCTCCCTCCTCTCAACCTAAATCAAGTCAACAAGCTCGGAATTGAAAATAAAAAAATAAATATAATCACGCTCAATTTAAAAACTTCAAACACAATATTAATCTAAGAAAATAGCCTCGACTTAATTACTTTAATTAAGAAATAGCGCAATTTCTTAAAGCTGTTACATTTTCACCATAAACACTCGAATTTTTTTTTTAAAAGTTCAGGGGTATTTCGGAAGGTTTCAAAAAAGTCATATATATTTTTAAAAAATGCCAAAAGTACAGGGGTATATATATAATAATTTCCATTTTTTAAGTGTCCAATGGAGTACATTGGAAAAAACTCATGTCATTAATTTATTGTGGATCAAGTTTAATTAATATGTAGCCCTTAGGGTTACATATATGCATGAAATGAATTTCTAATAATTGGAACAATTTTCAAAAGCAAGACAAAATTACACACATATCAACGTAATTAATGTTTGATTTAAATTTTTATTTCTATTTCAGGGCTATGTTTACCGTACTTTTTATTAACAAAATCGAAATAAAGCACAAAGCAAAGGTTAACGTGAGAAGACATAAAACCTGGGCAATACGAGATGTTGTGCAGGGGAGTAAAGTTCAGCCATCCGCGGTCGCTGAAAGCTGAGCTGGCTGATTTCATAATCTCCAAAGCAAATGCCTTAAGGGCTCCTTCTACAGCAATGCTAAGCAATCCCATGCCAAAGGAATCAACCATTTCGGAAATCGGTATCGGATCAATTTTGAAGATCTCCAACGCACAAATTCCCAAAAATTAATAGCAACGACGTGGCACGGAGTTCTTCCTACTTCATTAGTTTGTAACCATGGCTCTGATGGTGCGGCTCATGCCTGAAGTTGTGTTGAAGATGGGCGTGGTTGTGCCTGAAGTTGTGTTGAAGATGGGTGTGGTTCTGCCGGAAGTTGTGTTGAAGATGGGTGTGGTAGTTTCGGAAGTTGTGTTGAAGATGGGCGTGGTTGTGCTTGAAGTTGTGTTGAAGATCGGCGCGATTGTGCCGGAAGTTGTGTTGAAGATCGGCGTGATAGTGTCGGAAGTTGTGTTGAAGATCGGCGTCGTTGTGTCGGAAGTTGTGTTGAAGATGGGCGTAGTTGTGGCGGAAGTTGTGTTGAAGATGGGCGTGGTTGTGCCAGAAGTTGTGTTGAAGATGGGCGTGGTTGTACCGAAAGTTGTGTTGAAGATGGGAGTGGTTGTTCCGAAAGTTGTATTGAAGATGGGAGTATTTGTGCCGGAAGTTGTGTTGAAGAATGGGAGTGGATTGTGCCGGAAACGTTGTGTTGAAAGAGGGAGTATTAAATTTGTGCCGGAATTGTGGTGAGATGGGAAGTGGTTGTGCCGGAAGTTGTGTTGAAGATGAGCGTTGTTGTCCGGAAGTTGTGTGAAAATGGGTGTGGTGGTTGTTCGAAAAGTTGTGTGAAAGATGGGAGTGTTGTTCCGGAAGTTGTGTTGAAGAGCCTGGGAGTTGGTTGTGGCCGGAAGTTGTGTTGAAAATGGGCGTTGGTTGTGGCGGAAGTTGTGTTGAATGAATGGGTAAGGTGATTGGTTCCGGAAGTTGTGTTGAAAATGGGTGTGGTGGTTGTTCCGAAAGTTGTGTTGAAGATGGTAGTGGTTTTTCGGAAATTGTGTTGAAGAGGAGTGGTTGTGCTGCGAAGTTGGTGTTGACAAATGGGGCGTGGTTGTCAGAAGTTGTTGAAGACATGGCGTGGTTGTTCCGGAAAGTTGTGTTGAAATGGGTGTGCGTGGTTGTTTCCGGAAGTTGATTGTTAAGATGGGTGGTTGTTTTCGGAAGTTGTGTTGAAGATGAGGAGTGGTTGTGCCGTAAGTTTGTGTTGAAGATTGGGCGTGGTTGTCCGGAAGTTGTGTGAAGGATGGGTGTCGTTGTTCTGGAAGCGGTGCCCGGATTGGCTGAGTTATTATGAGATCTGCAGAAGTCTAGAATAGACTTACAGGGCCTCCATATTACCCAGAATAACAGCCAAATGGAGCGGGTTGGAGAAGACACCTACTTCATGGGCTTTGTTCCTCTGGATCTAGAATTGGTTTACCAAATGATTCCGTTTTTTTAATAAACCCAATAAGTTGCTGCTGATAACGCCACTTGATTTCTCTTCCACAGCAATGTGCAAGAACGTGTTGTCGTAATCAGTGTTCTGCTAAAGGTACCTCCTCGAACATGTAATAATATTCATCAATGTCTGGGTACTTCCGCAAGAACTGTGTCCACAGAAATTGAGTCTTCCATTACTCGGCTGCTACATTAGGTGTTATTCTCTTAAAACCTGGCCTGACGCCTCTAGCAAGTAGATCCTAGGTATAATCCTGGCTGCGCCTCAATACTGATTAGTTTTTATTATTTTATTTTATTTTATTTTGGATCACTTAATGGACTTTCTCTTCTTTTCTTGGTTGTTATATGAGCAATATACTAATTTCTAACTCACTGTGTGTCATCGATTCGCATTATATTCTTAATAAAAGCCACTTTTAACTTATTTCCTTATCATATCATTAAATGATCTCCGGTGTTCAAAGACACCGTGGTTCCTAAGTGGCCGAACTAAGGATAAACTACAATACATCACTGCTTTTGGGGCTGAAGTTCTAATATTTTATGAAAAAACCCATTGGTCTAATATTTTTTGTAATTCGATAGCAATCCAAACATCAATTCAACGCTAGATATTTTAATTAATTCTATACGCCTTAATTGAGCGCTCACAACAAGCTAAAACTAATTACTATATCACCAATACTATTGTTTATTGAAACCCGCTAACACGACCTTATTTTTTAGCAAATCTTAGATAACTTATATTGCCAAGAACCAATACATAAAAAAAAGCTTTAAACAAGTACATCATTAAAATTTAGTCTAAATTAAATACTAAACTGTCGAACACCAAAAGCCAACATAGCACACATAACACTATGTGCCAGTCATAAACACCTTTAAATAGCCCATATAAGAATCTTAAACCGTAGTCTAATTACATTAAATAAGTAGACTGCTATTTGACCATACTGCTAGCAATTCTATTTTTGAACCATTAAACATACTACAGTAAATATTCTCGTTGAGTTAACATATAACTTGAGTACATTGAAGTCCCATAATAAAGTGCATAATGCTTAACACTAACCTGTCTAATTAGATATAGAATAATAATTACTGAACAACTCTCTTTAAAAAAACAACTAATGAAGAGTATGGTTGTAATGTGAGATTCTACTTAAAAAAAGACGTAAATTGTATGTGTTATGATTAATTACTTGTACCGCTCTACTTTGAAAAAATATATGACCTATTATACAATTTACCATTATGACATCTCCGTCAAAAAAATAGAGCAAAATTATGAACATTATCGTTAAATCGACAATTATAGTTAAAACAAATTTTGCATTCATATAAATCTTCGAAACAGTGACATTGATTAGATTTAATGAATATATAAACTCTCTCTATCATCCGTTGAGAAGTAGATGTAATTAATAATATAGATGAGAAAATATTACCAGCTACTAATATCTTGCATCTATGCTTCTTGGGTATATCAATTTAAATATATAGATATATGAGGAAGCCTATATTCAGCCTAGTGAATAATCTAATCTACCCTGCAATGCACTCGAGTTATAAGAAATAATATAGATATAGGCATATCCATGTGTAATATAACCAAAGCCGCATGTAACAAATACATAAATTAAAATGGAAGTCTCTAATTCTTAACTAACGAATTGTCTATGACGAAAAGCAACAATTTAGAAAGTATCGTCTATCCCTATATTCTCAGAAAGTAATCTCTCTTAGAAGTCCTTTCGTAGTAATCTTATAATATCTATCTATCTACTATGGTTTAATATATTATAATATATATTAATATAATTAATATAAATATTATTTATTAATTAATATTATAATATATTAATAATATATATATTAATATTAATATAATATATATATATATATATATATATAATATTATGAATAGATAATTCATGTATTAAATAACTCATAATACCTTTAATGAGTGAAACCTATAAAAATAACTATTTATAAATATCTATTTGGAATCCAGTGAGGGAGTAAAACTATCGAGGTGGATATGAGACGGATATCCCACAAAACATTTAATGGGTATGAATAAACTATAAACAATCTGTTTATAATCTTTCGAACTCCGTGTGGGTACATGGATATCATGCGAGATTTTTTGGAAACAGGGTCACTGAATTTATAATAGTTCGTTTGATCTATTTCAATCTGTGTGGCGATTACATTCAAGGTTTAAAGGGTAACACAAAACCAGTGTGTTCTTAGTAACAATGTCTTGTGTACCACACAGTAGTTGACTTAAGTACTTCGCTTTTGTGTAGTAGCTACCCCTCCTTAAAATGTCTATGATAAATGGTTACACCCATTTATTTTGGTTTTCCCGCCTTTTAAATCACTAGTTAAATATACACATTATACTATTTGTTGGGTGTTTTTCTTACACTGTGGTATTTCCTTCAGACTCTAATAAACAAGTAGTGACTATTAATTCATTGGAATTCACTGATCATCTAAATATTATATCTATAATATATATAATTATATTATATAATATTAAATATATATATTTGATATATATATAATTATATATATTAATATTAATTATATATATTAATATTTAAATATTAATATATATATATTAATATATATATATAATTATATATATATTAATATTAATATATATATTATATTATTATAATAATATTATATTATATATATATATTAATTAGGTATCTATAAACATGATGTTGACTTATATTATTTTATTTCAACTAACTATATATAGTGAATATAATCCCCTCTAGTGTGACTATTTTTATTGTTGTTATCAATCCCATTAACAGGAAGATGACAAACCTTTTCATTAATATCAAAATTTGCGGTATGGTCAATATTTACCACGCAAGGCAATCATTATTATGAAATTTCGAGTGAGTTTATATCTCTACACAAGGATATAATACAAAACTATTAGTATCTTTCCTCTACATTCTAGGATCAAAAACGTATATGTCATTCCAAACCTTATCATTAGCACTCAAACGTTTATTTAATAATCATATCTTCTCGTTCTCTCTTTTATATCCTTTCTTACATTTTCTCGTGCTCTTACCCTTTTCTGTAATATTACTTAAAACAAGCCCAGTCTTGTTTTGTTGCTCTAAAAAACAGACAAGACTTATGTTGTTCATAAAGTAGCAAAACTACTGGTTTAAGATTATAGATCGAGAGGCAAATTTTGTTTAAGCTGGAAAAAAATAACTGGTCAAAGTTTTCTACAGACAAAAATAATATTTAATGTCAAGTGGTGGTAACATCAATACTATATAGTTAACTTAAGTGTGAAGGAAGAACTCTATTATTGTACATATTGCATCAAGAGTAAGGTACTTTATTGTATGCCCGTACAATAAATTCATATTTCAGGAGTGGTACCTAGCCGTACACATATACAAATTTTTATGTGGACTCACTTCTTTAAATGCATTATAAGTTATGGATACATCCTTTTTCGAATTTATTATTCTAACTTTATGTATTTCAAATACTAGTGATAACATATATTTTCACACTATTTATTGCCTCAGATTTATTAGTTGATAAATGTGTGAATCCACAAGCCAGCACCGCTTTAGTTTTTGTTGTCCACAGCCTAGGTGGCCATCGACTAAGGACACCATAATATTACTTTCTGATGGTAGGCTGGCCTCATTAATGTTTCGCGATCATAACAAGACCACTTTACCTACACGAATTATGTACCGTAATAAACACTACACTTTAACAAATAAAAAACAGATAATACAATTCCACTAAAAAATATCAATGACAAAATACAAACACACTAATAATTTATACCAAAAATACACCACCAACCTGTAACCAAAAACTAATCAGAATCCCCCGTAAACATAAAACAACTCGAAAAAACACCGATAGACTAATCTAAACCAATTCAGCACAGCACGAAAATTTCTCACAGCTTTACAAACTCACATCCCTGCTTCCACTACTGCAAGTAACATATTTCTTCACTCTATCGCGCTTTTCGTCCTCTCTCCTCAAGCCTCCAACATTCATACAATCTTTTGCTCCCTAAGCTTCCTTCTCAATTCACTCATTTCTCATCAAAGGCCTTATACTCTTCCACTTGCTTACTCCTTCACACAAGACAAACTTTATAAGGCAGTGCGTCTCTCTTTCTCCAAAGCTCAAGACTTATATCCTGAAGTGCGCGCTTTTCGTCAATCTCTCCAACGAAACTCTTTCTGCTGCACTCTTCTATTCCAACATCTGGAGAACCCTTTCGCACTTCTCTCTCCAATAACCTGAGCTCGCAATCTAACACATCACGACACATATGTTCAACTCTTCCAATCCAACATGGCTTAATCTCTTTTGTTCGTCTCTCTCTTCTCATCTGAACGACAGATCTGCCTTCTCGAAGATTTCTCGATCTGCAACCTCCTATCGCCATACAGCCCATCCTCGCGAACAACAAGATTGAAAATTCTTCCTGTACTCTGAAAACAAAATGACATCAACCACCTCACACGCAACACTCAACGGACGCACGAAACTCAAAGGAGAACATGAAATTTCTTCTATTAATAATCATAATAATTTGGAACCATCAGAGAAAAAACTGGAGAAGGGAGCGAGAAAAAATCAGCAAACGCACTATAACTAATTCAATATGTTTAGAATAAACATATGAAGCGAACGCAGTTCATAACGAGTAACAGAAAACAAATGGAAGTAGAAACATTGAAGACTCGTTGCAGGCATTTACAACTCACAAGTTATGCAGATTTTGACATCAATACAATATTGCAAACAAAGATGTTGATGAAAATGAGGAGAAGCCAATAACAATGATTCTTAGGAGACAAGGTAACATATGAATAATATTTTAAGTAAAGATTCTGATTACTTTTTTTCAGCTATTATGATTACTTTTATATATAGATTGATATTATGTGTATATTATACTTATCTTTTTACAAAGAAACTATTTTTAAATCCATGAATAATATTTAACAAATAGTCAAATAGATACACATAACTTAACTGAAGCTCTTCATTTCTTATTCATGTTTAATTCAATTATTTTAAAAAATCAAATAAAAACACTTTATAAAACAGCATTAGTACTTTTCAAAAAAAAAATCGATACTTTTCAAGCTATTGTGATTACTTTTTATTAGTACAGATTTTGTACTTATGTTTATATCATACTTACTTTATTGCAAACTTTTCAAGAATAATATTTTAAACAAAATAGTCGATAGAAAAACAACACACTTAACTCAAGCTCAACTTAATCATACTTTTCATGTTTAATTCAATTACTTTTAATAAAAATAATAAACCACTTTAAAAAACAAATTAGGATCTTTTCAAAAAAATTACGATTACTTTTTTAAACATATTTGATTACTTATGTAAGTAAAAATTCGATTACTATTGTTTATTATATTTACTTTTTATTAAAGAAGCAACTACTTTTTCAATAATGATAATATTTAAAAAAAAAAAGTAGAAATAGAAGAACCACCACTTAACTCAAACTCAACTATAATCATTACTTTTCATGTTTATACAATTATTTTATTAAAAATCAATATAAAACAACACTTTATAAAAAATTACAAACGAGGATTACTTTCAAAATATTACGATTATTATCAAGCATATTATGATTCTTTTTGTTAAGTAAAGAATTCTGATTACTTATTGTCAATATTACACTTACTTTTTATTTAGAAACAACTACTTTTTACATCATGAATAATTTTAAAAAAAGTAGAAAATAGAAGAAACCACACAATTAACTCAAGCTCACTATTAATCATCTTTTTCATGTTTTATTGAATTCTTATTAAAAAATCAAATAAAACACACATTATAAAAAATTACAAATAGGATTACTTTTCAAAAAAATTACGATTACTTATCAAGCTATATTTGATTACTTTTGTTAAGTAAGATTCTATTACTTATGTCTATATTAACTTACTTTTTATACTTTTTCAAATCATGAATAATATTTAAACAAAAATGGTAGAATAAAAACAACAACACAGTTAGCTCAAAGCTCACACTATAATCATTACTTTTCTCATGTTAATTCATTTACTTTTAATAAATAAAAAAAAATTACTTTTGCATTTACTTTTTTTACTTTTTAAATTAGATCAACTACTTTGTTGGGTTGAACAAAGCAAACAAAAAACATAACAAAATAACAAACACGACATAAAAAATTCAGACTCACAGAAATACACTTTAATTATAAAAACAAAAATTACATACTTTTCATGAATATCAGCATTCTTTGTCTATGTAAACTATTGGAACTTAACTTATTAGTAGTAATAACATTTACTTTAACAAAGTTAATCAAAGAAAAAATTACAGATAGAGCTAAAAATC